>CM035141.1:40345244-40357744 GCA_020205605.1 Panax ginseng | reverse complement strand
TATTTACTTATGATCCAACCCATTTATGACGCAAAAAAATAAGTCACACCACCAATTTAATCACTTCCACATCTAGTTATCGGTTCCTGAATATATACTAACTCATGTTTTATCTAAAAACAAATAAAACTATACTACATTCATTCCACAAAAAGAGTCTTATTTGTAAAGTTTGCAATCTATAAGAATATATTTTCCTTCCACGTTTATCCATAAATATAATGAATTCTTAGTGTAACAGTAGACCAATGGTGACATGATTGTGAAATTGTCATGTTAAACTCAAGGACATCGTGTCATTTTATACTATCATCAACAAAAACAGGATCATTTTGTGCAACAATTTTTTTTTCTTTTCCAAATGGGATTCTTTTTGGGGAACGGAGGGAGTATACGATAACTCATGTGTAACTCTGAATTTTGGAAACCCCTGGTTTCTATAATTCTGTTTTTGTCTATTAAAACTAAAATTTCAACTTTCAAGGAAGGTCAGAGATCAGGAAAATGTAGCTAGTTTAATAAAGTTGGTTATGGCTGTTGTAGATTTCTCTTTCTAGTAGCATATCTCTTGTTTTGTGCGTTTTCCCCTTCACAGGATTGGTAATTTACTTGTCTAGTTCATTAAGTTTGATAAAGTATAGGTGATTAGCTGTTGCTTTTTATTTCTCCTGCATATTTCTTCTTTGTATTGACTCTCCCTCCCCGTTCTTGTTCTTTTGTGCATCTCTTCTTGATAAAATAAACAAATAACATAGTACATCTTGTACCAAGTCAAGCGAATACAATTATTGATTACAGTGTACATAATATTGCATTCCCCTGAATTCGGTAATTCCCGTCTTCTCTGCCCCTTATTTTCCTGGCATAAGCAAAATTCAATGAAGTGAAGTGATCATAAAAATGTTGGCTAGTTTAATGAAGTTAATGATTGGATGTTGCAGATTCTCTTTTCCAGTAACATTTTATCTTATTTCGTGTCGACTTCTGTTCACTTATCTTTTACAGGGATGGTAATTTACCAGTCTCTTTCATCCACAAGTACCTCATGAAGAAACTTGATCTTGCAAGTGAAGCTGAGGTCAGTTAGTTACCTATATATCCTGTGATGATAAAGTATATGGTATTTGAAATTTTGATGCACTTATTTTTCACTATATTATTGTAGTTTCTTTAAAAGAATTTTCTTATGCTGTCTTATTGAAATCTGTTTGTACGGGCATATTATTGAGAAGAAAATTGACCAAGACAAAACCTACCAAGTGTATTAATCTTAATCATTGCAATTTTTAATTGATTGGGAACTTGGAAATAAAAAAAATACTCCCATCCGTTTTAAATTATAAGATCAATATTGATTTTCTAAAAGTCAATTTGAGATACTTTTTAATTTTAAAATTGACATGATTCATTTAAGTTTCGAAAACAATAAATTTTATAACTAGTAATACTCTTTAGATAGTTTAGGATATTTATAATTGTATTGACTTAAACTAAATGAACTCATGTCAATTTTGAATTTGAAAATGTTTGAAATTGACTTTTAAAAAGTCAATAATGATCTTATAATTTGAAACCGAGGGAGTACTACTTAAAAGAATTGGTTGCTTATTCTGAATGCAATCAAACCAATGTCAAGATAAAAACATTTTGAGCACAAACCACAAGGATAAAGAACAATTTGAGACCCTAGTTGAAATTTATCATGACATATTACTTGAATTGAATTGCATCATCCAATTTCTACTTTCATATGACTTGGTTTTTCACCTTTTATGCACCTAGTTAGAATTGGTCTTGTGGGTGTTAAGGTAACAAAACTCAAAGACCTCGGTTAGATGTATTTGAATTTTTCGGAGTTAAAAAATGATCTGCTTGAGATCAAGGGTTAGGTTACTTTCAAAAAAAGATTGATTAGAGTAATGTCTCTCTTTTAATAGGATGGGAAAGATGGACTTATTTTTAGAGGTAATTTTGGTTTGTTAGTGATAAGACTAGTAGTATCGACAAGAAGCTACATCAATAGCTAAAACTTATCAAGGCAATGGCAATGTAGAAGGACAGATGTTTGTCAAACGGTTCTAATATAATCTAGCAATTTCAAGAAAAATGGGTGAGATCCATAGGTCTTAAACTAATTTGGTGGACTGTGAAACATGAAGTAGGATTATTTAATAGATGCTACTACTTTTCTAATTTTGGCCCCCTCCTCCCACTCAAATTCCTGGCTATGCCCCTGGGAATGATCATATCAAGGTGAGCCTGTATGACACCATGTTAAATGTGTTTCTTGCTTCTGTGCCATGCAACACATGGACTACAGTTAAGAGGCTCAAGCCAAACCTTATCTGGTCAGACGGTTTTCTGCTCGCAACTTTGCCTGCTGAAAATACCCACAAAAATGAAATAAAAGAAGAATAAATGAACAAGGAGTTCTGCCAGATTTGCATTTCAATGTACTTGTATCTAAACAAAAACCCTGTCTGGTGTTTTTTGTTTAAACTCTCCTCTAAATCCCAGTTCAATGCAAATGTGGTTGATCATATAAAAGCTAGACAATGAAGAAATGTAGTGTATACAATAACAAAATATTTTTTCTCAACTGTCTTCGACACCGTGGGCTACATATATATACAAGATAATAGTATAACTACATGGACAAGTCTAATCCTATAATCAAGTAAAACAATATTACATTGCATGACTGATTTTCGTGTGAATGAGGAAGTAAATCCTATCATATTAATGCTGTGATTGAGGTAAGAATCTTTCATTAGTAATTGGCCTCGATCAACTGTCAATAAACCTTCCATTTATCGATTATGTTCCAATAATCTGATGTTTAACTTTACTTTGTACAGGTGGAGATATCATGCCAGGGTCAAGCGGTGCTTCCAAGTCTGCAGCTTCACAACTTGGTAGATTTGTGGTTGCGAACAGCGGCAACATCAAAAAGAGTAGCTGCATCTGTAGGAACCCCAGCCAAAGAATGTGTCATGGTGCTATCTTATTCTCGGACAGTCCAAGCTTCTTGAACTAGCCCTTCATTCATTTTCTTCGGTTGTACATCATCATTAAATAATTTGACGTCTTTGTCAGGACTTGAGATTCTTTTATATACTGGAATAATTCCGTTATGTACGTTTTATATGTAATCTTAGATTTATTTTATCTTTATCCAAATTTGTAACGTTTCCACAAATTTGAGAAGTTAATATAAAAGATATACATGTGATGAAAGTTTTCCTCTGTTTTGTTTTTGTGATATGTTTTCTTGCGAATTTGGCTCCCTCCATTACAATTATTCCCTTTCAATTCTATCTAATGTATCAAATATTTATCATTTCTTTGTTAGAAAGGATCGAAATATATTAATAGATAATCCATAATAGTGACATCAATTTTACAAAAAATATTATAATAAATAAAAAATATGTTTACATGAATAAACTAAAAAGAATTTTGAATAATTAGAATTATAGATAAAAAAGAAGCAGAACATGTTTAAGTGGTGAAAAAGTCGAATTAAACACTTTTCTAATAATGAAAAACTCAATAAATCAGATGATAGATGTAGATTTAAACTTATTATACTCCTCAATAATATTAATTGCGATTTAAATTCTAATTAAAACGTAATTGCACCAACCAATAAATCATCATATCATGAGTATTATGTTGATGGAACTCAACCAAAAGTTGTTGCAGCATAATTACTAGTCTCTGTGGGACAAGGCTCTGAAGGATTAGGCGGGCTTCGTGAACAACTAATTTACATTGTAATAATGTGGTGTTAGGCTTGGCAAAATATGGTTATGGGTTGGTTTTGATTTTTAAAATATGGTTATGGTTCTATTTAAGAACTAAAACTATATTAACCATTTTTAATATGTGTTATATGGGTTGGAACCATATGGTTATGGTTAAAAACCATATTAACCATTTTAAGATGTTTCGACTTTTAAACAAAATTTTTAAAAATGAAATTAATATATACTATAGATAGAGAGACGGATATAAGGGGTGGAATTTAGGCTCCTTAAGTAATGCTATGAGATATGTTTGTATGAAAAAAAAAAATATTTTTTTTTATCACTTGTATTAGAGAAATTAATATTCTTACGTATAGCATGTGACATGCCTCTAATATTTATGTGCAATAATCTATATTAATAAAATGTCGTTACATACTTATTATTTGGCTACGTTTATATATTTTAATAAATGAAATTATCACTAATCAATTAAATGTTGTCACAAAATTATTATTAATTTGACTACGTTTATTTTAATAAAATTATCGCTAATCATTGTTGAATTAATCAATTTTGTGTTGGTATATAAGTTGCAAATGAGCCAAAATTTAGTAGGTAGGCAAGAAAGTAAGTGGGTGGGTGGGTGGAGTGGGGTGGGTGGGTAGGGGTAGAGGGTGGGTGGTGTATACATAATTGCTTAATATTAATTTTTTTAAAAGGGTGGGTGGGGATGGAGTGGGTGGGGGTAGGAGGTAGGGGGTGGGGTGGGGTGGGGTGGGTGGTGTATACAAATTATTTTTTTTGGGTGGGAGTTGGGGTGGAGTGAGGAGGGGGGTGGGGTGGTAAGGGTGTATACATAATCATATAATATTATTTTTTGGGTGTGAGTGTTGGGTAGGGGTGGGGTGGGGTGCGATGGGGTGGGGGTAAGGGGTGTATACATAATCACATAATATATTTTTTTTGGTGATGTGGGGGTGGGTGAGTGGAGTAGGGTGAGGTGGGGTGGATGGTTGAGCTTCCTGAATATATAAATATGGATGGAAAGAATTTTTGATTTGGATTTGGAATAAAGTATGGGTCGAAAAATGGTTAACTGGGTTGGAACTATATTTCTTTTTAAAAATATGGTTCCAAACTTTAACCAACCCATTTGGTTCCAGTTAATATGGGTTGACCCGACAGTTAACCAACTATATTACCAAGTCTATGTGGTGTATAATCATATCAGAGAAAATGATATATTTTTTTCCTACTTTATGATTGATTTTTTTGTTACCAACTACACAAATAATTATTAAGGGTAATATTTTTAATGTGTAATACAATGAGCAATCCAAATAATTCTATCCAATTTCATTTCGTAATGGTAAGTCGACCTAAACTTTGTATATACCAACTCTTAGACAAGATATTTGTAAACAACGAATACAAAAATTTATAAAACGACGACTTTTAAAGATAATTTTATGGTCTCAAATAGTCTTAGTATTGACTCGAAATTTGGTTGTGATGGTGTGATATTAAAAATAATAGTGAAAAAGTAATGGAAAATTAGAAAAAATCATGTCACTTAATGCTTTATAGTATTAAAAAAGAAATGTATATCTAATTTTGGAACGAAAAAATTAAGAAACAAGGAAGAGCAACTCCATCTACAAATATTTTTATGTAATCAAGTTTATTAAGAAGTTTAATTCTATCTTGATTATTCTTATGGCAACTAGCTGAGTTTACAATCAACAGTGGCTGATCAATAGCTCATTATTATCAATTGATGTCTTTATTTTATTAATATGGTGAACTATTCTTTATTTAATAATTAATAACTCATATATCTATAGTTCATATCATTCTCAGCAGTTCATGTTGGTTATGCTTCAAATTTATTGGTTTTATCAAAGTCCCACATTGGTTACCTTGAAAATATTCTTTGGGTATATTAGCACATGTTAGCTTGGGTTGAGTAACTTGGTTGGGAAATAAGGATGGGCTCGCGCACATGAGGACGACTAAGGAATTGGACTAGGCTAAGCTTGGTTCTTGGACTTTCGACCAGAAAATCTTAGTGCGTGTGTGCGCGCGATACGCCCGCGCAGGGGGGGTGCCGATCCGGTAGATTATGCCTTGCGGCTAAGCCAGTTTTAATACCCTAGCCGTTTTCTGTAACTCCCAATCCAATGTAAACATTATTTATTCTCCAACGTTCTTCTGCCCGTTCTATTCCCAACGTTAATAAACGTAAATGTAATTTATTTCCCCAAACGTTCTGATCATCCTATATATACCAATACTGTTCTTCGAAAACAGTATGCAATATATCAGTGTCTTCTTCTTTAGTGCACATACAATATAATCTGTTTCTTCAGTATATATATATAAACTCTGTTAATTGGGCAATCCACAAAGACAAGTCCAAAGTCTCCTTCTGTGAGTACACACGATCGGAGACTTCGCCGTTGAATCTTGGAGAGTGACCACCGGCAGCCCATTTGTACTGTGATTATTATCAGTGGGGGAGAAATCACTTCTTTAGGACAGTAGCGCTGCTACGCCTCGGTTTTCAGCTAAGTTGTTCTAATTTACTCTATTATTAGTCTTGTTAATTCTGCTAATTTTCCAACAATCTAAAGAAGTGATTTTACTGCTAATTAACAAGATGAGGACTGCCTTAGACCTGTCTAAAATTGAACGCATTGATGGTACGAATTTTAAGAGATGGTTTGAAGACATACTGTTTTATTTAGAAACCATGAATATGGAAAATGTGTTATACATGGAGGCTCCTCCTGTTATTGATGTTACTTCTGCTGTTGTTGAAACTGTTGAAAAATTTGATGTTGATAAGTCTGCAAAAGGGGATTATGTTAAGGATAATTGTACATGTCGTAGATACTTGTTGCACTACTTGTCTAATCCGTTGTTTGAGATTTATTATCCTTATGAAAGTGCTAAGAAAATTTGGGAAGCGTTAAAATCTAAATATGCCGTTGAAAACTCTGGACTTAAGAAATATGTTGCGGAGAAATTTTTAGATTTTAAGATGCAAGATGAGAAATCTGTTATAGATCAAGTTCATACATGCCAAACAATTGTGGGGGAAGTCATTGGGGAAGGGAATGAAAATATGTGAGAATTTTCAAGTTGTTGTACTTATCGAAAAATTACCACCCTCGTGGAAAGATTATAAGATGAACCTTAAACATGAAACTAAAGATTTCACTATGCATGAATTAGTAGCTCACATCCATATTGAAGAACAAAACAGAGCTAAAGAAAGGGGAGACGTAGTTCCAAGTCATACTGTGAAAGCTAATCTCGTAGAACAAAAGCCACAGTGGAAGAGCAAAAATTATCAGTCCAAAAACTACAAAGGGACAAATTCTAAATCAATGGGAAGAAAGGATAATAGGTTCAACAATTCCAATCAAATTCAGAAATCTTTACCTTTCACTAAAGGTCCTTGCTTCGTATGTTGCAAACCTGGCCATATTGCTATGAAGTGTCATTTTCGCAAGGGGTAAGATAACAAAAATAATAAATCTCAGCCTAAGCCCCAAGCAAACTTGGTTGAATCCGACGACATTATTGTTGCTGTTATCTCGGAAGTAAACCTTGTTGACAACTTCACGGAATGGGTAGTAGATACCGGGGCCACTAGACACATTTGCGCGAATAGAGACGTAATTCTCAACTACGAAAGTGTGACTAATGGAGAAAAGGTTTTTACGGGGGATTCTCGAGCCACCAACGTTGCGGGAAAAGGGAAAGTCTTACTAAAATTAACTTCTGGAAAAACAATTGCCATACAAGACGTACTTCATGTGCCCGATATTTGTAGAAATCTTGTGTTTGGGTCTTTGTTGAACAAAGCTAGAATTAAACTTGTGTTTGAGTCTGATAAACTTGTACTTACTCATAATGGGGAATTTGTTGGGAAAGATTTTTGTAATGGGGATTTATTTGTACTTGATGCTTTTGTTGAATTGAATAATAAGAATGCTTCTTTTGTTTATATTGTTGAATCTTTGGATATGTGGCATGCTAGATTAGGACATGTGAATGTAGCTTCCATTAAAAAATTGAAACAACTTGAACTTATACCTAATCTTGCAAATACTGAGTTTAACAAATGTTAAATTTGTGTAGAAGCAAAACATACTAAGAAACCTTTTAAAAGTGTTGAAAGACAAACTAAGCTACTTGAGTTAATTCACAATGACCTAGCTGATTTTAAAAATACTATGAGTAGAGGTGGTAAGAAATATTATATTTCTTTTGTAGATGATATGTCTAGATATACTCGAATTTATCTTCTTTCCTCTAAAGATGAAGCGGAAGAAATGTTTATTAAATATAAAGCGGAAGTTGAAAATCAGTTAGAAAGAAAAATTAAAAGACTTAGATCTGATCGTGGAGGTGAATATGATTCGGGAAGTCTTAAAATATTTTGTGAACTAAATGGAATAATACATGAAACTTCTCCTCCTTATTCTCCACAGTCTAATAGAGTCGTAGAAAGAAAAAATAGAACACTTAAAGATATGATGAATGCAATGATAATTAGTTCTGGTTTACCTTCTAATATGTGGGGAGAAGCTTGCCTTTCTGCAAATCATATTTTAAATAGAGTTCCACATAAAAAGATAGACTCTACACCATATTATTTATGGAAGAAACATGCACCTAATTTGGGATATCTTAAAGTGTGGGGGTGTCTAGCTAAAGTAGCTATACCAGAATTTAAAAGGAATAAAATTGGACCTAAAATAATGGATTGTATTTTTATTGGATATGTTTCCAATAGTGCTGCTTATAGATTTTTGGTAATTAAAGATGCAACTAATAATTATCAAAATAATTCAATTTTGGAAATAAAGGATGCAGAATTTTTTGAAAATATATTTCCAATGAAAATAAGAGATGAGGGCAATCCTTCTTCTAGTGAACCTCTTAAAAGAAAAGATAAAGAACCTGTACCTGCATCTTCTAGGAGTAAAAGGCAACATTTTGAGAAAAAATTTGGTCTAGATTTTATAACTGCTTTTATAACTGAAGATGACCCTAAAACTTATGAAGAAGCAATGAAATCTATTGATGCAAATTTTTGAAAAGATGCTATTAATAGTGAATTAGAGTCTATTATGTCTAACCATATATGGAAACTAGTTAATTTGCCTAGAGGATGTAAACCTATTGGATTTAAATGGGTGTTTAAAAAGAAGTTAAAAGCTGATGGGTCTATTGATAAATTTAAGGCAAGACTTGTAGCAAAAGGGTTTACTGAAAAGGAAGGTTTTGATTATTTTGATACTTACTCACCACTAACTAAATTAGCAATTATAAGAATTTTAATTGCTTTGGCTTCTATTCATAAATTGATAATCCACCAAATGGACGTTAAAACTGCTTTTTTTGAATGGAGAGTTAAATGAAGAAATTTATATGTGTCAACCTGAAGGGTTTGTTGTTCCAGGTGAAGAACATAAAGTGTGTAGACTTGTAAAATCTTTGTATGGTTTGAAACAAGCGCCAAAATAATGGAATGACAAATTTAATAAAACTCTTTTGTCTAATGATTTTGTGACCAATGAATCTGATAGTTGTGTCTATAGTAGATTCAATGAAAATTGTGGTGTGATTATTTGTTTATATGAGGATGACTTGTTAATATTTGGAACTGATGAGAAAGTTGTGAAAACTACTAAAGATTTTTTATCTTCTAAATTTGACATGAAAGATTTAGGAGAAGCGGATTTGATTCTTGACATGAAAATAAATAAACATGCAAATGGTTTAGTTTTATCACAATCCCATTATGTGGAAAATATTCTTAAGAAATTTAATTTCTTTAATGAAGAGCCATTAGGAACACCTTATGACTCTAGTGTATATTTAAAGAAAAATAAAGGGAATGGTATTGCACAAATAGAATATGCTAGAATCATTGGTAGTGTAATGTGTTTAATGAACTGTACTCGACCTGATATTGCATATGTCATTAGTAGACTTAGCAGATATACACATAATCCTTCACAAGATCATTGTAATGCATTGTCACGACTAATGAGGTATTTAAAAGGAACAGTTAATGTAGGTGTACATTTTACTGGCCATCCTAGTGTTTTAGAAGGATATTGTGATGCTAATTGGGTATCTGATAATGATGAAACAAACTCCACTAGTGGTTATGTGTTTATTTTAGGTGGAGGAGCTGTTTCTTGGAAATCTGCTAAAAAACTTGTACTGCTAAATCTACTATGGAATCCGAATTTGTTGCTTTAAAATTGGCAGGTACAGAAGCAGAGTGGATAATGAATTTATTGGCTGTATACCATTGTGGTATAATCCAATTCCTTCTATTTTTTTTGCATTTTGATTCTCAAGCAGCTATTGGCAGGGTAATGAACCATGTTTATAATGGAAAACAGAAACATATTCGCTTGAGGCACAATATTGTACGATGATTGATCAGTAACAGGGTTATTTCTATGGAATTTGCGAGGTCTAAAAAGAACCTAGCGGATCCTCTTACTAAGGGATTGAGTAAAAAGGTAGTCCAAGAAGCATCCAGAGGGATGCGACTATTGCCAATATTTTGAGTAAATAATATATGATGGAAACCCAACCCATGTGATTGGAGATCCCATGAATTGGGTTCAATGGGTAACAACAAGTTATGTAATTATTTAATTAAAGCACTACAATTATTTATATGTATCCCTGTGTGTATGTGGTGCTTAATGACAAATTGTGATATGATGAATTATTTAGATTCTTAATGAAACTCATAGCCCTAAAGGGTGGTGTATGTCAGTATACACTTGATGGGTTCACCTATATAAAGGTGGAAGTGTAGGCCGCTTCCTATGAGAGTCTTTGGCAAACTCTCTGAGCCTTTATGAAAATCAGGATATGGCGCATGGCCTAGAAACGCTACATGAACCGCGACTTGTGTGGATTCAGGATTTTTAGATATGTGTGCGAGTTCAGATGATTGTATCATAGATAATGGGTTCAAATGAGCTTGTTCCACTAAGTGTCGATTCAAACCCACAAGGTATCGACTTTATGTATCTAAAATCCATTGCCCTTCTCACTTCCTTTTAATTTTTCTACCTTTGATAATTTTGAATCATGTGGGGGATTGTTGGTTATGCTTCAAATTTATTGGTTTTATCAAAGTCCCACATTGGTTACCTTGAAAATATTCTTTGGGTATATTAGCACATGTTAGCTTGGGTTGAGTAACTTGGTTGGGAAATAAGGATGGGCTCGCGCACATGAGGACGACTAAGGAATTGGGCAAGGCCAAGCTTGGTTCTTGGACTTTCGGCCAGAAAACCTTAGTGCGTGTGTGCGCGCGATACGCCGGCGTAGGGGGGGGGTGCCAATCCGGTCGATTATGCCTTGCGGATGCACCCAGGTAGCCCACTGTTTTATACTAAGCCAGTTTTAATACCCTAGCCGTTTTCATCATTAATTCCCAACGTAATCGTTTTCTGTAACTCCCAATCCAACGTAAACATTATTTATTCTCCAACGTTCTTCTGCCCGTTCTATTCCCAACGTTAATAAATGTAATTTATTTCCCCAAACGTTCTGATCATCCTATATATACCAATCTTTCTTCTTCTTGACAAAGATGAAATATATCGATGTCTTCTTCTTTAGTGCATATACATATAATATGTTTCTTCAAAGATATATATATATATATATATATATATATATATATATATATATATATATATATATATATAACTCTCATTAATTGGGCAATCCACAAAGACAAGTCCAAAGCCTCTTTACGTGAGTACACACGATGGGAGACTTCATTAGTTGAATCACGGAGAGTGACCGCCAAGAACCCATTAATCTTGTGATTATTATCGATTAAAGTAAAATCACTTCTTTAGTAAGCATTTTCTACGCCTCGATTTCCAGCTAAGTTGTTCCAATTTACTCTATTATTAGTCTTGTTAGTTCTGCTAATTTTCCAACAGTTCACAGTGGCGGATCCAGCCTCATAATTCATGGGGTCAAAATCGAAAAAAAAATCCCTTAATAATAGAAATTTAATAACATGAAACAATTAAATAATTCTCAAATATTATTTACAATAATATTTTTCGAGGTTTTATTACTTGAAAGTATTACATGATAACCTGATTTTTAGTAGTTGCAAAAATATCACGCTCAATATAAGTTAATAAACAGTCATTCTTCATTCATCTCCCATTTGGTTACATAGTTCATTGTTCACGATATTCATGACTAAAAATGTTCTTTCAACAGTTACAGTAGCAACGAGCAAAAATAGAGCTAACTTTAGCAACAAATAGACTTGAGAATACACATCATCCTTTCTTTTCTTAATTTATTCATATCGATTAAAATGTATTCATATCAAAATTAAAATGTATTCATATCAATTTTAAACCTAAAAATACCTCAACTTAATATCAAAATTGATTCTCTATTTGGAACGGAGATACTAAATTACTCCATCAAGCACTAGAGAAGGAAAAAAAAACTAAATTTATTTATATACTCTCTCCCTAACATTTGTATAAAGAAAAAGAAAATTTAGGGTGAGACAGTGAATGAATTTTTTTAAAATAGAAATAATGAGTAAATAGTAAAAGAAAGAAAGTGACATGATAGTAAATAAATGTTAGAGATAAAATGTGTATAAAAAATCAAAGAGAGAAACTGAATAAAAAATTTAAAATTAAATATAACAAA
>CM035141.1:37645244-37935244 GCA_020205605.1 Panax ginseng | reverse complement strand
GTGGTCTATATTAGGAAACGAAATATAGCAACAAAAAAACTTTCGTTGCACACGATGAGGAGAAATCAAGTGGTTAGAAATTTTGCAACGAATTTCTAACGAATTTTGTTTCCAAATTTTGCAACTACTTATGAATTTCGTTGTAAAAAGTGAAAGCCTGACACAATTTGCAACGAAGGAGAAGTTTCGTTGCTAAACATATACTTTTACTGACTTATAAAGTCGTTGCCTGAAAAATCGTTGCTAAAGCCCTATTTTTAGCAACACAAAAACATTTGTTGCCCACGATAACGGGAAATCAAGTGGCCGAAAATTTTGCAACAAATTTCTAAAGAATTTTTTTCCCGCCAATGAATTAGCAATGAAATGTTGCAACGACTTATGAATTTTGTTGCAAAAAATGAAAGCCTGACACAATCTGCAACGAAGGACAAATTTCGTTGCTAAACATATACTTTTAGCAACGACTTATAAAGTCGCTGCCCAAAAAATCGTTGCTAAATGCCCATTTTTTTGTAGTGATTTAATAATTTTAATGTTAATTAGGAAATATTAATCCTAATTTTAAAGTTATAAGTAATTAAAAAACCCTAATCTAATTACGAAAATCTAATTTTTAATTTAGAAAAATTATTTTCTATTAGAAACCCCAAATTTTAGGGTTATAAACCCTAATGACCATTTTGACGTCTAATTGCTAAATTAGCGATTTTAATTAGGAAATGATAATCCTAATTAGCAAGATTTAAATTATGATTAAGAAATTTTAATATAATTAGAAAATTCTAATTATAATTTAGAAATATTAATTTTCTATTTTTAAAACCTAAATTAGAAATGTTAGAAACTAAATTGCAAAACCTAAGGGTTCAAACCCTAAACCCTAACACAAACCCTAAACCCTAAGGGTTTGGCCAATATCCAAAATGCCATTAAAAATAAATGCCAAATGACCAAAATAGTCTTCTTGCATTATTTATTAGATTGCTTACAAATCTTGCAATATGTTGAGTTAGTGACTAATTCTAGATATCCCACATGCACATGTGCTAATATATCACAGCAACCAGCCGAATTTGCCAGCCATAACATAACATGCAAGTCATTTATATAGATTAGAGAGAGAAAATGGTGACTTTAATTTTCATTTTCTCCAATACTTGCTCTCTCTTCATTTTCGAGATGTAGAGTGAGAGAGTGAGATAGGGTAAGCCAATATCAGTTCTTAACTCTCCAAGAACAGGAATCAAAGTCAGAAATTAGAGATCAAAAGCATAAGAAGGTATAAGAACCCTAATTTTGTAAATTTTGTGTTTTGATGTAATTTGTTGGCTAGATATGTGTAATAGGATGTTATTTAGTGATCTGGGTTTTAAAATCCCAGATCCATAACATCAAAGTCCTCGAATCTAGCATTTGTAGAAATCTGGAAAAAAAAATGGCCTGACAGTCATATGTCAGAGTCTTTAGATCTATGTGTGTTAACTGTTTTGTGTGTTTTATGTTTTGAATCTGTAGCCTGACATTAGGACTTTGATCTGAGACTTGAATCAACCTTAGATCATGTTTAGATTGCAAGATACGATCAATCAAAGTCCGTTGACCAAACACGAAACTAACTTCTGGTAACCCAGAATTTTCCCCAGAAAGTCTGACAAGATGTTTAGAGCCTCTGATCTTTCTTCTGACACGTGTTTTGCCCAAGTTGTTGTTTGATATTGGTAGCCTGTAGTGTAAGCTACATATAAAAGCTCTTAGAACAAGCAGATCGCGAGCAAAACCTTAAATAATCATGGTCAAAACCCCGCTGACCAATTGGCCGGAAGGAGATTCTAGGTAACCCAGAATCTTCAAGAACAGTTGTTGTGGTCTAGTTTGACCGACCTAGATCTTACTGTTTTGATGATGTTAAGTTGATCTGTTGAATTGTTGTTGTACCTTGACATCACGACTATATATTTGAACCTTTACATCACATAAATAAGTCATTCATATGACGATTCAAAGCTATGAAGTTGTACCTTGAATCGCTTGAGTTTACAAGCACCAAAAACTCAAAATGAGTCTGACAAGTATTTCTGATGCTTAGATCTCTGTGTTATTATATGTTTTGGTCATGCTCTTTGCTTATAATTGTAGTATTACATTTGGTCTATAACATCAAAGTAATTACCGGCCCAGAAACCTTATAACCATGAATCAAAGACTGGTCAAACCTACCTAGTTGCACTCTGACTATGAAGCTCAAGAACAGGCCAAGAACACCTATAACGACGGGTTTGTCGCTATAGGGCCCTTTAGTGACAATTATTTCAGAAATTGATTATTTTAATTAAATAAATAGAAAAAAATAATTTTTAATTATTAAAAATACAAAATAAATTAGAAAAATTACTTTAAAGTCCGAAAAATAGTTTTTTATTATTTTAAATTATATTTCATAAATATTTAATATTTTTGGAATATAAATTGTATTTAATTTATTTAATTATAATATTAAATAAATTATTTAAAAATGATTTTAATACATGAAAAATCATGAAAAATAATATTATGGTATAAGAAAATATTTAAAGATATTTTTAGTGTAGTTTAATATTTTAGGATGAATTTCATTAATTAATCAATATTAATGATAATTAGTTTATTTAATAAATATATTAAATAAATTTAGGAAAAATAGGATTAATGTTTTATAAATAATATAAAAATTATTTAAGTGTTATAAAAATATTTGAAGTTATAAAATATAACTTTTGATATTTTGTCATAAAAATATTAATATTTTAATATTAATAGCAATTATCGGATAATGGATTTAAATGATTAAAAATCATATAAATATGATTTTAAAATTATTAAAAATACTTTGATATATTATAAATATATTATAATATTATGACATGTATTTCATTAATATTTGATAATAAATAAATATTAATGATAAAAGAATTAAGTGGTATTTATATTATATAAATACGATTTTAATGATTAAAAATTCAAGATAAATAGTAATAATTATTTAAAAATTATTACTTGCTTAAGAAAAATATTTCGATTGTTAATAAATTATTTAAGTTAATTGTTGAGCGTTTATACAGAGGTTAATTGAACTTAGACTCGATAAAAGTCCGACTAGATTGTCGGGACGTTAGAATTTCGTTGAATTCAAGTCAGACTGAAATGGTTAAACCTGATACAGAGTCTTGTGTGTTATTGACTGATAGGGTTATGTGCTATGTGTTTAGGTTATTCTATGTATATATATATATAATATTATTATATTGTGATGATATTATTCTAATATTGGAGATCTATATTACTAATATTAGGTCTTCGGATAAGGTGATATAAATTGCGTAGCGGTAATCAATGGTTCAGGCAAGTTTGTTTTTACTTAACTCTACTAAGAGTTGTTTTATTCATATATACTTATGGATAATCATTATTGATTGCCATTGTAAAATTGTACTCAGTATATATTGCATGTATAAGTCAGGTATGAAAGGCTGATCACCTTCATTACCCTTCGGTTCAAATACATTTGTTCATGTTATATACTTGTTCAGTCAAAAGTTTGTTTTTGCTAGTTCACAATTATATTGTTGAATTATAGCCAACCAATTATTTAAATCATTTCAATCATGATATATCGTTATATTATTGAACTTAAACTTGATGGGCAATCTTATGCTCACCCTTGCTATATCATGATAAACATTGCAAATTAAGACGAACGCGTCGGATCTGAGAAAAGGTTAAAGGCAGTTCGACTTTAGTTTTACGTAAATGCGATTAGAAATGTAATAGTATTATTTGATAATAATGTTATGTGTTAAATAAGTTATGTATTGTGTATTAAGTTAAGGTTACTCGACCTTGGGGAAAAGTGTGTAAGTTTAATGTATAAATAATTTATGTTTATATCTTCATAAAAAATAATAATGATTGTATAGAATGATCGAACCGGGATCATGGTGATTGGGACCTCGGATTCGGGGCCCTCACGGTTGGTATCAAAGGCATGAGGTTATGAACCTTAGGTAGGAATACACGAGACTAATAACCAAGTAGTGATTAGGATAAGTACTAACTCACATAGAGTTAGTTGGTTGATGAGATTCAAAGAGCGAATCTCGGCGAGTTATAAGATCTGAGTTTCCTAACTCGATAATAAAGTTGAGCGATGAAGTGGTGAATAGGTAGAGTCTAAAAGACTAAAAGTGCAGTGATAGGAGATCGTAAAACAAAACGATCAAGATATAGAAATGAATCGTAATATATACGATGAGATCACCCCGTGATCTGATTAAGTGATAGCAGGGTGAAGAATCAATCTGATGATTGGAAAGTTTATAGCAAGATTGCTGAGTGTCAGTTGTACTATGAATTGGTACAGATTCAGGAAAGGATTATGAATACGAGTTGAATGAAATTCGTATTGAGAAGGGAGTTAGTGTTAGGTGGGGATTCAATTGAGGATTCATGTCGGCAGCTGAGTTGTATGATTCCTTGTGTGGGCGGGGAATTGTACTTGGTGTAAAAACTACTTAGTTCTGACAATGATAATCATTGAAATGTTTGTGTCGCGCTATTTACTATATGCATGTTAAGAGAGTGATTCCTTTCTCATGTGTAGAACAGATAGATAGGTTATAGGTAGAGACTAAAAGGTTAAGTACGAGTTCTTAAAACTCATACTTATGTGACATTCTTGATTAATAGTTATATGAAATGTTTATGAACCTCTCAGCGAATGGATGCCAAAGGTCTGACAAGGACAAGTTCTTAAACTCATATGATTGTGGCAATTTATGGACTCATAAGTGTGGTTTGACGAACTGGGTATAGTTGTGTGTAAATAGAGTATTAAAGATAATAGGAACAGATAGATTGTTAAGCCAATGATTATTAGTGGAGACATAAGTTTTCCAAAACTCCTAGCTATGTTAGACTTCGAAAGTTTGACATCAAGCTAAATACGCATTATGTGCCTTTAAAAATAATAATAATATGTATACTCGTAATCATTTTTGAAACGGTTTAAAGTATAGTCTATGCTACTTATTTCAGCTAGACGCAAATGATTTGAAATATCAAAATATCTTTTATGTATCACTCATCTACCATGTAACCTGGTGCAGAGATGATAAAAGTTGATAGAGTTGTAAATGCAGGAATACTTAGTGCGAATTTGATCTGAAAATCATTGTTCCACTATTGTATGATGTGTTATGACAAAGTCACTCGATGACGGCATCCTCAAACTGAATTTTATTAAAAGATGCGACATCACAAGCGTCATTCTCAAAAATATTTTTAATAAAATTTAATTTGCCAACGGGGTTTGGCTACACCTAAATAATTCGATTGAATTGAATTATTGATATAAGTCTTTGCTATTCGTTTCAGCTAGACTAAGGTTATGAAAACTCTAAGTGTTCATTCAAAGAAATTTCCCGAACCAAATTGTTTTGGTGCGGAATCCAATAAGACTGAGGTAGAATTTTGTGCCTATGGCGATGAAGAAAGCAGATAAAATCGATGCATGGATCTGAGGACATATTGGGCTAATCACCCTTTGTGACTGTAAGTTATGACGGTTTGCGGATGAATTTCCATAAAACCTTTGCGAAAATGATAGACTAATAGTCTATATGACTCCTCAGCACAATTTGAAAACTTTTACTCTTTGTTAGTGGTGTATTGGGTAGCATGTGATAATAATGTGAAGGGTGTAAGCGGTATGGTGTAAGGTGTAAGGTAAATTTAGGGACGAATTTTTAGAAGAAAAGGTGAATGTGACAACAGAGAATTTTGAATATTTTAAAAATTTATTAATTGATTTAAGGTTAAAAATTAGAACCTGAGCGAGAAAATTAGTGTATGTCGTTTGATATTTTTAAGATAGAATTTTGAGGATTTCAAAATTACATTAAGGGTTAAGGGTTTCAATATTAGCAAACTCTAATTTCTGATTAAAAACCCTAATTTATAAATAGGGAACACCTGAGTGTTAATTTAATAATTTTAATGTTAATTAAGAAATATTAATCCTAATTTTAAAGTTATAAGTAATTAGAAAATCCTAATCTAATTACAAAAATCTAATTTCTAATTTAGAAAAATTATTTTCTATTAGAAATCCTAATTTTAGGGTTATAAACTCTAATGACCATTTTGACCCTAATTGTTAAATTAGCGATTTTAATTAGGAAATGTTAATCCTAATTAGCAAGATTTAAATTATGATTAAGAAATTTTAATATAATTAGAAAATTCTAATTATAATTTAGAAATATTAATTTTCTATTTTTAAAACCTAAATTAGAAATGTTAGAAACTAAATTACAAAACCTAAGGGTTCAAACCCTAAGGATTTCAAACCCTAACCCAAACCCTAAACCCTAAGGGTTTGGCCAATGTCCAAAATGCCATTAAAAATAAATGCCAAATGACCAAAATAGCCTTCTTGCATTATTTATTAGATTGCTTGCAAATCTTGCAATATATTGAGTTGGTGACTAACTCTTGATATCCCACATGTGCTAATATATCACAGCAACCAGCCGAATTTGCCAGCCATAACATAACATGCAAGTCATTTATATAGCTTAGAGAGAGAAAATGGTGACTTTAATTTTCATTTTCTCCAATACTTTCTCTCTCTTCATTTTCGAGATCTAGAGTAAGAGAGTGAGATAGGGTAAGCCAATATCAGTTCTTAACTCTCCAAGAACAGGAATCAAAGTCAGAAATCAGAGATCAAAAGCATAAGAAGGTATAAGAACCCTAATTTTGTAAATTTTGTGTTTTGATGTAATTTGTTGGCTAGATATGTGTAATAGGATGTTATTTAGTGATCTGGGTTTTAAAATCCCAGATCCATAACATCAAAGTCCTCGAATCTAGCATTTGTAGAAATCTGGAAAAAAATGGCCTGACAGTCATATGTCAGAGGCCTTACATCTATGTGTGTTAACTGTTTTGTGTGTTTTATGTTTTGAATCTGTAGCCTGACATTAGGACTTTGATCTGAGACTTGAATCAACCTTAGATCATGTTTAGATTGCAAGATACGATCGGTCAAAGTCCGTTGACCAAACACGAAACTGACTTCTGGGTAACTCAGAATTTTCCCCAGAAAGTCTGACAAGATGTTTAGAGCCTCTGATCTTTCTTCTGACACGTGTTTTGCCCAAGTTGTTGTTTGATATTGGTAGCCTGTAGTGTAAGCTACATATAAAAGCTCTTAGAACAAGCAGATCGCGAGCAGAACCTTAAATAATCATAGTCAAAACCTCGCTGACCAATTGGCCGGAAGGAGATTCTAGGTAACCCAGAATCTTCAAGAACAGTTGTTGTGGTCTAGTTTGACCGACCTAGATCTTACTGTTTTGATGATGTTAAGTTGATCTGTTGAATTGTTGTTGTACCTTGACATCACGACTATATATTTGAACCTTTACATCACATAAACAAGTCATTAAACGCAACGATTCAAGGCTGCAAAGTTGTACCTTCGAACTGCTTGAGTTTCTGGGCAGCCCAGAAACTCAAGAACAGGTCTGACAAGTATTTCTGATGATTAGATCTCTCTGTTAGTATATGTTTTGGTCATGCTCTTTGCTTATAATTGTAGTATTACATTTGGTCTACAACATCAAAGTAATTGCCAGCCTAGAAACCTTATAACCATGAATCAAAGACTGGTCAAACCTACCTAGTTGCACTCTGACTTATGAAGCTCAAGAACACTCAAGAACAGGCCAAGAACACCTATAGTGACGGGTCTGTCGCTATAGGGCCCTTTAGTGACAATTATTTCGAATATTGATTATTTTTATTAAATAAATAGAAAAAAATGGTTTTTAATTATTAAAAATACAAAATAAATTCCGAAATATTATTTTAAAGTCTAAAAAATAATTTTTTATTATTTTCAGTTATATTTCATAAATATTTAATATTTTTGGAATATAAATGGTATTTAATTTATTTAATTATAATATTAAATAAATTATTTAAAAATGATTTTAATACATGAAAAATCATGAAAAATAATATTATGTTATAAGAAAATATTTAAAGATATTTTTAGTGACGTTTAATATTTTAGGATGAATTTCATTAATTAATAAATATTAATAATAATTAGTTTATTTAATAAATATATTAAATAAATTTAGGAAAAATAGGATTAATGTTTTATAAATCATATAAAAATTATTGAAGTGTTATAAATATATTTGAAGTTATAAAATATAACTTTTGATATTTTGTCATAAAAATATTAATATTTTAATATTAATAGCAATTATCGGATAATGGATTTAAATGTTTAAAAATCATATAAATATGATTTTAAGGTATTAAAAATACTTTGATATATTATAAATATATTATAATATTATGACATGTAATTCATTAATATTTGATAATAAATAAATATTAATGATAAAAGAATTAAGTGGTATTTATATTATATAAATACGATTTTAATTATTAAAAATTTAAGATAAATAGTAATAATTATTTAAAAATTATTACGAGCTTAAGAAAAATATTTCAATTGTTAATAAATTATATAAGTTAATTGTTAAGCATTTATACAGAGGTTAATTGAACTTAGACTCGATAAAAGTCCGACTAGACCGTCGGGACGTTAGAATTTCGTTGAATTCAAGTCAGACTAAAATAGTTAGACCTGATATAGAGTCTTATGGGTGTTATAGATTGATAGGGTTATGTGCTATGTGTTTAGATTATTGTTGGATAAAATCTAATTACGCACAACACGTAAGTATACGTGGTCAACAAGTAATATAGTGAAAGTAGAGTATCGTTCCCACGAGGAATTGTTTAATAAAAATCACCAAGTACTAACCCGTAACTAATTTAATCTTATTTAAACGAATGAATTTCAAATTATATAAATTAAACTACTATTAAAATCCACTAGTTAAATTAAGATTACGGAGATTTAAGATCACAACTTCACTTATTGCTTCATTTAAGTTAACACACTTGTAAGACCCCAACGAATAAAGAATAATTTTCTCGAATTATATTTTTGAATATTATGGTGTTGATTTGATATAATGTTATAGTTGTGGGTAATATTTACAAATTTTGCAAAGTAAGCAAGTGGTTATATAATATTCAATTGGTCGGGGAATATTCGTTTTAACAGGGAATATTCGTACGACGACACAATCATTGGTGGACCCCACAACGGAATTATTGTTGGATTGAGAAAACGACAAAAATACTTTATGAAAATAACGGCGGAAGTTTTACCATTAACTGTTGAAACACCCGGTATTAAAAGTACAGTAATACGTGTTGTTGCATAGTAGCACACGGTATTGATTATTGATGCTTACGTGAGAAATCACTCAGTTATACTCAATTATTGCTACAATAATTGCTGCATCATATCTCTCATATTATTGATTGAATTATTGTTATAGTATCATCTGCATAATATGATATATTATTAAATCAATAATTGAGACGACAAAGTTATTCATATTATTATTTGCAATATTGATAATGTCTAGAAGTTCTGTCAATGAGAGGTTTGGTCACCTAATTGCGCCCCAATAAGGAGAAATCCTTATCAGAAAGCCCCCTCTTTCCTAGGAACGACCTGGTTGTTAAATATTGTGAATTATAATATTAATGATGAATAAGTTCGTGTTGATTAAAGATGAATTTTATAGTTTCATTGTGTTGGAATTATTTGTGTTAGTGGAAATCGACATTTGTTTCGATAATAATTGATGTCTGAAGGATATATTGTTCAATCGGGTATTCGGGACACTTTTCGTGTCGGAGTTACTATTCATGAGTTACTATTCATGAGTTACTATTCACAAATTACTATTCACGAGTTACTATTCGCGGAGTACTATTCACCCGTAAAATATATTCTTTTTCGGTCCAAATTATTTTTGGGTACAATATTATTCCATGAGGAGATGTGCTAATTTTTCAAACCGTTGGTTGAAGATATAATAGTAGGTCAATATGGACCGCTGGTGGATAGTTATAATAGTAAATCAATATGGATCGCTGGTTTAAAGTTTTAATAGTAAATTAGTATGGACCGTTGCTTTAAGTTTTAATAGTAAACCAATATGGACCGTCCGTTTAAAAGTTAATCAATCTGGACCGTTCATGAATTAGTTACTATTCAGTCCATTCTCCTATGAATAGAAGCTCATTCCTTCATTATTTCTTACGAATTCACTGAAACTCTAGAGAGAAAAATTTTAGAGAAGCTATAGAAAAGTATTCTGCTACTTCCCTACTCTTATATCCAATTTCTTTTACGGTACGGGATATTATTTGTTGTACTCGTAAGGGGTATTCTTTCTTTCTTATTTGTGAAGTGAACTTCTGTTATTCTATTCTTTATTATTCTGTTGGAATAACCTGTTTACGCGGGATACCATATACTTGGTGAAATTCTTCTAATATTTCGTTCTTTATTATTACAGTTTAATATCACATGCATGCGTTCTGTGGGACTTTGGTTCCATTATTTATTATTACGTCGAATATCATATATCGTATGCATCGTTCTGCCGGACTGGTTCCATCCTTTATTATTTTGTTGGAATATCATGTCTACAGACATTTCTGTGCCGACTGGTTCCGTTATTTATTATTCATTGGAATAACACCTTGCAGCTGTGGTCTATCGCATGCTGATGATTTCTTTTGTTATTCTATTCTTTATTATACTTAGTTGGTTAAAACTTTGACTTCTATACTCCATGAAATTAGTGGAATATCCTTGATATTTGCATTTCATCCAGTATCTTTTCATGGAAATATTCTTCTGAGCATTCTTTAATTCTACTCTACAAAGAAGTATCATGTTGACAAGTTGAACATTATTAATTCTTGGATAAATTAATTCTTGAACTTGTTTTATTGAATTCTTATATAATTGTCATCATCCTCATGTTTATATTTTGTTGAAAGTCATCGTGGCACATAGTGTATATAGATGGACTTGGTATGATTATGACCGAGGATTATTCGGTGTAATCATGGTAGTAATGTTACAAATGATGTGGTAAAAGTCCTCATTGGCCCGTAGTGCATTGATGGATGATTGTTGGCATGATCATGACCATTAATGAATACACGAATGTCCTTGGCGAGTAGTGCATGGATAATTTGTGGTCGTGATATTAAAGAATATTCTTGGTCGTAGTGTAGGGGTGATTCGATGATGTGGATTATTTATTAAAATTTGAGTCCCAATGATAAAAGTGATGAAAAACCTTTTAAATCATAGAAGATAATAGATTTTATTCTCTACTTGACTCTTAAATGGATTGCTTGTTCATTGCAGCTTAAACTTGATATTTATTATATTTTATCGGTTTAACAACTTTGTTAAAAACTAACGACAAATTATTACGCATTATCTTAGTCATAATATTTCTTCTTTGGGCTAGTTGAGCTCACCCTTTTCGCTTTCATTGTTGTTCTCTTGAGAAATGAGAACGTAAATGGGACTAGTCGAAGAACAGTGATGGTCCTAGATGTTTGTATTAGTAATCCTCACTATTCTGTGAAATAGTGTGATAATAATTGTAATGAGGACTCCTTTTGAGTTTGTATACTCTCTAGTAGACAATATTTGTATTCAAACTCACAGTTTATGTTTTGTCGTATTATACACGACAATTATATTATTAAGTTGTATTTAAATTCAGTACCATGTATTTGACCACTCAAGATGGGTGATGTATACCGATTTTGGGGGCGTCACAGTTGGTATCAAAGCTTAGGGATATGATCCCTGGCTAAGATGTGAGAATAGAACTAGGAGGGGAGAGACGGGGAATTCCTTCGCTAGTATGACCTACCTAAGTTTATTTGGGATTTAATTGGTCGGTCAGAATATAGGGATAATATGTTACATGTCAATTAACCTTTGTTTTGTGGCAGTATCTGAAAATGACATCCGAGAATGTTGAGAATAGCAATGGAGCACAGGCGACCGTTGATTCACCATATATCAATAATCAGGATAATGTGCATCAGGAAGGTGACAATCCTCATGCAAACAACAACACTGACCAAATGATGAATGATGGAATGTTCATAGGCTTTATGCAATTTATACAACAGCAGGCGACAGCGGCTCCTATCCAAAATGTAGGTGGAAACACTGGAAACTCTCGGACGGTCACCGCTAAACAGTTCATGGAGCTGGGACCACCAGAGTCTATTGGAGAGCCAAAATCACTTAATGCGGAAGCATGGATAAAGAAGATCACCAAGATATTTGATGTCTTGGGATGCTCCGAGGAGCAAAAGGTTCCCTTTTCCGCCTTTATGTTGCGAGGAGAGGCAGATTACTGGTGGGAATCGGTAAAGTGTACTCAACCTGCCATACTGAAGATGTCTTGGGAGAAGTTCTAAGAACTATTTAACGACAAGTACTTTCCCGAAAGTATTCGTCACATAAAAGAGGTAGAGTTCATCAAGTTGGAGCAGAATACTATGACCGTGTTGCAGTACGAAGCTAAGTTTGTCGAGTTGTCCCGGTTTGCGTCCCACTTGGTGGATAATGAAGAAAGAATGACGCGGATGTTTTTAAGAGGTTTGAAGCCGGAGATAAGTCAACATCTTATTTCTCATAAACTGTGTTTGTATTCAGATGTTGTAAATAGGGCTCAATTAGTGGAGCGGGATAACGAGTCAACGCAAAGAAAAGAGAGCAGCCGACAAAATGATAATACCAATGAGAGCAGTCATCGAAGCGGTGACAATAAGCGTGGAGGGAATCAACAGGCCAGAAATGATAACCACTTCGGTGGTAATCAGGGCCAAAATAATAAGAATGGACATTTCAAGAAGAGGAGATTTAACAATGATGGAAAAACGTCAGCACCAACACCCGTTGTTAATGAAGGAGAACGACCACCTATCATATGCTTCAAATGCGGAGGGGAGGGACACATCAGTCCAAACTGCGTGATGTCGTCCAAAGCATGTTATAATTGTGGAAGAGAAGGTCACTTAGCCCAATTTTGTCATTCACCGAAGATAAGTTCAGCTAGGATGGAGGCACCAAAGGTCATCCCGAGAAAAAGTCAAAGTTTGGTAGTCTGAGGGAGGCGTTTATTGTGACCTCCCAGAAAGAAAGAAACTCGAATGAGGTCATCACGGGTAAGCTTATCATAAACTCTAGCGAAGTCTATACTTTATTTGATACCGGTTCTACCCATTCTTTTATTTCTTCTACTTGCGCTCAACGATTAAATTTGACTTCGGAGAAATTAGACTATGACTTATCTGTGGAAAATCCGTTGGGAGAAACTTTTATTACATCCACTGTTTATAAGTCTTGTTTGGTTCAAATCGGTACCCTCACATTACCTATCGATCTTATTTCATTAAAAATACTTGCATTTGATGTGATTCTAGGGATCGATTGGTTAACTACTCATCATGCTAAAATTGATTGTTTTCGTAAGGTTGTTAGCTTTCATATTCCTAATCAACCTATTATGCGAATTCAAACAACTAAACCATTAAAATCAATTAATGTCATTTCAAGCCATAAAGCTATTCGTTTATTGAAAAATGGATGTCAAGCTTTCTTAGCTCATATCACGGATCTAAACAAAAATACGTCAGTTTTGAATGATATTTCTATTGTTAATAAATTCCTAACGTATTCCACGAAGAACTTCCCGCCTACCCCAGGCGTGAAATTGAATTTTGTATCGACCTTGAACCAGGTACAAAACCCATTTACAAAGCCCCATATCGAATGGCTCCTATTGAACTTCAAGAGTTAAAGACCCAATTACAGGAATTGTTAGACATTGGCTTTATTCGTCCTAGTACTTCTCCTTGGGGTGCTCCTGTTCTATTCGTGAAGAAGAAAGATGGGAGTATGCGACTTTGTATTGATTATCGGGAGTTGAATCATGTCACCATCAAAAATAGGTACCCATTGCCACGTATTGATGACCTGTTTGACCAGTTGCAAGGAGCCAAATTCTTTTTAAAGATTGATCTTCGTTCCAGATATCACCAATTGAAGATTAGAACCGATGACATTTCAAAGACGGCGTTCAGAACTCGGTACGGGCATTATGAATTCCTAGTCATGTCCTTTGGATTGACTAATGCTCATGTTGCCTTCATGGATATGATGAACCGAGTATTCAAGGAATATTTGGATCACTTTGTGGTCGTGTTTATTGATGACATCCTTATTTATTCCAAAAGCCGTGAAGATCATGAGCAACACTTGAGGCTGACACTCCAAAAGCTTCATGCATACAAGCTTTATGACAAGTTAAAGAAATGCGAGTTCTGGCTTGAGGAAGTAGCATTCCTTGGGCACGTAGTATCAAGTCATGGGATATCTATTGACCCGGCAAAAATTGAAGCAATTCAAAGCTGGGAGCAACCTAAATCAGTGATTGAAGTACGTAGCTTTCTCGGTTTAGCTGGTTATTATCGGAGATTCGTGGAAGGTTTTTATCGAATCGCTACTCCATTAACTCATCTGACTCGGAAAGATACAAAGTTCGGTTGGAGCGAAGAATGTGAGAAGTGTTTTCAAGAACTCGAGAGGAGACTCATTTTCAAAGACCGTTCGACAATACCATCGGCTCGGAGGGATTTGTCATCTCTGATGTGATGCTTGAGCAAAGGGTTGGGATGTGTTCTCATGCAACATGGGAAAGTCATAGCCTATGCCTCAAGAGAACTCAGAGAATTTGAGAGGAATTATCCTACTCATGATCTAGAGTTAGCAGCTATTGTCTTCGCACTTAAAATTTGGAGGCATTACTTGTATGGGGAGAAAGTGGAGATCTTTACGGATCATAAAAGCCTCAAATATTTCTTCACTCAAAAGGAACTCAACATGCGACAACGACGTTGGCTTGAACTGTTGAAAGATTATGATCATACCATCCAATACCATCCTGGAAAAGCGAACGTGGTAGCTGACGCATTGAGTAGAAGATCATATGCAAGTACGAGTGCGATATTGTCAACGCAAAGGCCCATTTTGTGTGACTTGCAAAGGATGGAGATAGGGTTAAAGACTCCAGGGACCAATGTGATGATGGTGAATATACGAGTAGAACCAACTTTAATTGATAAAGTTAAAGATGCTCAAGCTACAGACCTGAAGTTGATGCGTATGAGGAAGAAAGTGCAAGAAGGTGCTATGTCGGAAGCAAGAATCGATGAAGAAGGAATACTTCGAGTCAACTCCAGACTTTGTGTTCCTAACGACCCTGATTTAAAGTATAAAATCACGATGGAGGCGCACAACACACCGTTTGCAATCCATCTTGGGAGTACCAAAATGTATCATGATCTTCTTCATAAATTTTGGTGGAACAATATGAAGAGAGAGATAGCGTTGTTTATCTCAAGGTGTCTAACTTGTCAACGAGTTAAAGCGGAGCATCAAGTACCAAAAGGTCCATTGCAACCACTTGAAATTCCAGAATGGAAGTGGGAGCACATTACCATGGATTTAGTTCTGGGGTCTTCCTAAGGTTTCTCAAGGCATAGATGCAATTTGGGTCATTATTGATAGATTGACCAAGTCCGCTCATTTCTTACCTATCGAGAAACTTATACACTTGAACGTCTTGCTCGTATGTACATAAGCGAGGTTGTAAGATTGCATGGTATGCCAATTATCCATAGTGTACGATCGAGACCCAAGATTCACTTCATGATTTTGGGTTAGTTTGCAAAAAAGCTATGGGCGCGAATTTACAATTTAGCTTCGGCATATCATCCTCGGGACGGATGAGCGATCGAGAGAGGACTATTCATACTCTTGAAGATCTATTAAGACTCTGTGTCCTTGATTTCAAGGGAAGTTGGGACAAGTTTTTACCATTGGTGGAGTTTTTCTACAACAACAGTTATCAAGCAAGTATTGGCATGGCTCCATTCGAAGCGTTGTATGGAAGAAAGTGTCGTTCTCTAGTATGCTGGGATGAGGTGGGTGAAGCAACGTTGTTGGGACCAGAGTTGGTACGTATGACTAAGAAAATTATTCAAATGACCCGACAACGTATAAAAACCTCATAAAATCGACAAAAGAGTTATGCTGATCTTCATCGAAAGGACGTGAAATTCGATATAGGAGATCATGTGTTGTTAAGTATTACTCCATGGAAAGGAGTTACGAGATTTGGAAAGAGAGGAAAGCTCAATCCTCGATTCATCGGCCCATTTTTAATCCTCGATCGAGTAGGAACTGTGGCCTATAGACTCGCCTTACCGCCAAGTATGTCTCATGTTCATAATATTTTTCACATATCTATGTTACGTAAATATGTGAAAGCCCCGAACCACATTATTGAGTTAGAACCAGATGAGATAGAGGAAGATTTAACGTATGAAGAGTTACCTATTAAAATCTTGGATAAGAAGGATCATGTTCTACGCTCCAAGGTTATACCTCAAGTACAAGTTTTGTGGAGAATCCATGATGCGGAGGAAATGACTTGGGAGTTAGAATCTGAGATGAAGTCAAGGTATCCTCATCTCTTCGACATACCAGGTATGTACCCTAATTTCGAGGATGAAATTTCATAAGAAGGGGAGGTTGTAAGACCCCAACTTTTATGAATAAAGAATAATTTCTCGAATTATATTTTTGAATATTATGGTGTTGATTTGATATAATGTTATAGTTGTGGGTAATATTTACAAATTTTGCAAAGTAAGCAAGTGGTTATATAATATTCCATTAGTGGGGAATATTACGTTTTAACGAGGAATATTAAATGCGATGGCACAATCATTAGTGGACCCCTAGCGAAATTATTGTCGGATTGAGAAAATGACAAAAATACTTTATGAAAATAATGGCGGAAGTTTTACCATTAACTGTTGAAACACCCGGTGTTAAAAGTACAGTAATACGCGTTATTGCATAGTAGCACACGGTATTGATTATTGATGCTTACGTGAGAAGTCACTCAGTTATACTCAATTTTTGCTACAGTAATTGTTGCATCATATCTCTTATATTATTGATTAAATTATTGTTATAGTATCATCTGCATAATATGATATATTATTAAATCAATAATTGAGACGGCAAAGTTATTCATATTATTATTTGCAATATTGACAATGTCTAAAAGTTACATCGAGGAGAGGTTTGGTCACCTAATTGCGCTATGATAAGGAGAAATCCTTATCGGAAAGCCCCTCTTTCCTCAGGAACGACACAGTTGTTAAATTTTGTGAATTATAATATTAATGATGAATAAGTTTGTGTTGATTAAAGATGAATTTTATAGTTTCATTGTGTTGGAATTATTTGTGTTAGTGGAAATCAACATTTGTTTCGATAATAATTGATGTTTGGAGGATATATTGTTCAATCGGGTATTCGAGACACTTTACGTGTCGGAGTTACTATTCACGAGTTACTATTCATGAGTTATTATTCATTAGTTATAATTCACGAGTTACTATTCACGAGTTACTATTCACGAAGTACTATTCACCCGTAAAATATATTCTTTTTGGTCTAAATTATTTTTGGGTACAATATTATTCCATGAGGAGATGTGCTAATTTTTCAGACCGTTGGTTGAAGTTATAATAGTAGGTCAATATGGACCGCTGGTGGATAGTTATAATAGTAAATCAATATGGATCGCTGGTTTAAAGTTTTAATAGTAAACCAGTATGGACCGTTGCTTTAAGTTTTAATAGTAAACCAATCTGGACCGTCCATTTAAAAGTAAATCAATCTAGACCGTTCATGAATTAGTTATTATTCATTCCATTCTCCTATAAATAGAAGCTCATTCCTTCATTATTTCTTACGAATTCATTGAAACTCTAGAGAGAGAAATTATAGAGAAGCTATAGAAAAGTATTCTGCTACTTCCCTACTCTTATATCCAGTTTCTTTTACGGTAAGGGATATTATTTGTTGTACTCTTAAGGGGTATTCTTTCTTTCTTATTTGTGAAGAGAACTTCTGTTATTCTATTCTTTATTATTCTGTTGGAATAACCTGTTTACGCGGGATACCATATACTTGGTGAAATTCTTCTAATATTTCGTTCTTTATTATTACGCATTTTAATATCACATAAATGCGTTTCTGTGGGACTGGTTCCATTATTTATTATTACAGCCGAATATCATATGTATGCATGCGTTCTGTGGACCTGGTTCCATCCTTTATTATTATGTTGGAATATCATGTCTATGCATTTTATGCCGGACCTGGTTCCGTTATTTATTATTCTGTTGGAATAACCTGCTTGTGCGGTCTATCGCATGCCTGGTGATTTCTTTTGTTATTCCATTCTTTATTATACTCAGTTGGTTAAAACTTTGACTTTTATACTCCGTGAAATTAGTGGAATATCCTTGATATTTACGCTTCATCCAGTATCTTTTCATGAAAATATTCTTCTAAGCATTCTTTAATTTTACTCTACAAAGAAGTATCATGTTGACAAGTTGGACGTTATTAATTCCTGGATAAATTAATTATTGAACTTGTTTTATTGAATTCTTATATCATTGTCATCATCCTCATGTTTATATTTTGTTGAAAGTCATCTGTTGCCTGTAGTGCATAGATGGACTTGGTATGATTATGACCAGGGATTATTCGGTGTAATCATGATCGTAATGTTACAAATGATGTGGTAAAAGTCCTCATTGGCCCGTAGTGCATTGATGGACAGTTGTTGGCATGATCATGACCATTAATGAACATACGAATGTCCTTAGCCCGTAGTGCATGGATAATTTGTGGTCGTGATACTAAAGAATATCCTTGGTAGTAGTCTGGGGGTGATTCGATCTTTGTGGATTATTTATTAAAATTTGAGTCCCAGTGATAAAAGTGATGAAAAACCTTTTAAATCATAGAAGATAGTAGATTTTATTCTCTACTTGACTCTTCTAATGGATTGCTTGTTTTGCTGCAGTAAAACTTGATATTTATTATATTTTATCAGTTTAACACTGTTGAAGGCTAACGATAAATTATTCTACATTATCTTAGTAATAATATTTCTTACTGGGCTAGTTTAGCTCACCCTTTCGCTTTCATTGTTCTCTTCAGGAAATGAGAACGTAGCTGGGACTAGTCGGGGAACAGAGTGATGGTCCTAGATGTTTGCATTAGTAGTCCTCACTATTCTATGAAATAGTGTGATAATAATTGTAATGACGACTCCTTTTGAGTTTGTATACTCTCTAGTAGACAATATTTGTATTCAAACTCACAGTTTATGTTTTGTCGTATTGTACACGACAATTATATTATTAAGTTGTATTTGAATTTAGTACCACGTATTTGGCGACTCAAAATGGGTGATGTATACTGATTTTGGGGGCGTCACAACACTTCTCATCAATTATTCTCTATCCCGAATTGTTAATTAAGAACACTAAAGCAGATAAAACCACCTCTCGATGCATAATACCTATACTCACTTAAATCCTCAAATGATAGAATTAAGCAAGACACCCTAATTAACTAATCCATTATATCTCTATGTGAATTACAATTAAAAAGGATTTAAAGCACAAGTTCTCTATAAGATTACATGCGATGTTAGGTATATCTCTATCTTAGACATAAATTATGTATTCCAACGCCATGCAGAAAACACAATCACATGCTATTATGATTAGATCTAAATCTAAACTTCATCTATCGAGTTCATATAGATTATCACGGTAATTGATGGCCAATCAATTAAACAATTAAGTCCAAATCACAACAGACAATCCTCACAATAGAACATAATAATTAATAGCGAAGCATATTAAAATAAACTACACAATAAGATCCATTGTAATCTCAAACAAAGAATTAGTTCATTGAATTAAAACAAAGAATCCACAATTGAATACACAATAAAAGACAAAGATAGAAGTAGAGTAAAGAATAAATCTGTTGTCAGCAAATCTCCCTCTTCCTCAAGCTCCTACTCTTGATCTTCAATGGTGTCCAAGTTTCTTCAATCTCCCATTCTAATCTAATCTAGGGTTCTTCATCTAAGAAAGAAAGTAAAGAATAAGTTAATAGAAATCTATCCCAAGAAGGATTTAATGGAGTCTTAGAACTAGCCTCCCCATCCAAGTTAAACTAAAGTATTTTGAGTTCTAATGGACACCCAAGCAAGTTAGGCAACTAAGAATCCTATTCTAGCTCAAATTGGACATCAAATAACCCAAATCAGCTGTGTTCCCACTGCATAGCGCACCCCGCGCTGACCCCAAGCCATTTTTGGCGTGGCCCGCATTGAAGTGGCAGTGTTTCTGATGGCCTAGCGTGCCCCTAGCGCGGTCCGCGCTACTCTGTTTTCTGCTGTAACGTCCTTTGGTAAAACACGCATAACGTTTGATCCGCTTGGAGTTACGGGTCCTGAAACCTATCAAATTGAAGATATCGACGAGATCTACAACTTTCATGCTTTGAGAATTGACTTATTTAGATTGGATCATGGCAGAAATCGGGCTTGAAGTAGATGCTATGTAAATAGCAAGCATGACAACTCTTAACTTTGATATTCGTTGATAAAAAGGCCATAACTCTCGCATCCGAACTCCGATTAAGACGATTCAAGATGTTTTGGAAAGATAAGAAGTAGAGCTACCATAATTTCCAAGTTCCAAGCCAAGAATATACATCCAACTTGGTGTTAAAAGTCCTTCAATCATCCCTCCTTATATTTGCTTGCGTATTTTGGTCCAAAAGATGTCTGAATTGCTTTCCCTTGCTTCTTCATGCCAATGCCATGTCATCGCCTACAAAATAACATAAAATGTATGAAAAGTAACTAAGAAACATGAGATTAAGCAAATAATTCAAGTAATAGATACCGGATAAGTAGGTATAAAACCTACTTATCAAATACCCCCAAACTTAAATCTTTGCTTGTCCTCAAGCAAAAACACAAAACTATAATGCTATGAAATGCAACTATTCTACATGCCTACGAATCCAGCAGTAATAAAATAAACAAGTCTATTCAACCGACCTTAGAGAAATCAAGTAAACATGGTAATACATCATATCAAAACAAATCATTAACTTCTCAATCAATCATCAAATCTTAGACTGTTATCGCTAATATAGTGCGTGTGTGCTCCACAACATTATTAACTGATATAAAATCAAATTTAACACATAATAAGTCTCTTTGAAGGCATCATACAGTGTAAACTCAAGAAATCCAAAAATAATCTAGATCCAACTAAAATTAAACAATCACCAATATCAAGGGTTAACATGGGATACTTATGCTTCATTTTTCATCTACGGGGGATTTTTGCTCTTATTTCCCGTTTTATTCATATATTTTTTTTTGAATGATGGATAGTGAGTGCGTTTTACGCTCCATCTCACGCCTGTGTTTATGGGGAGTGCATTTCGCGCTTCTTCTCGACCCACCACAGGACTCAATTTATTCAACTCAATATCTTTTTTTTTGTTTTTTTTCTTTAAGCTTATATACCCCAAATATTCCCCCAAACTTAGGTTCTTGTCTAACTTTAGCCATCCCTAATTATTCTTGTCATTCTTTCATTCAAACTAGCATTATCCTTTAGTGTCCAATTATGTATCAATTTAAACTCAATCATTCAACAAGTTTTTTTTACTGTGTTATCCTTATTATACCAGTTTCAAACAGAAAAGGACTCAATTCATAATAAGAAATCACATCAAAGCTCTAATAGTAAGTACTATACTTGTCTACCCAATTCCAATCTCATCATTGACCAAAATAAACTGTAAATATCAAACAACTGGACTCATGCAAGATGTGATAAATGATATATAAACATAGTAAACTAACTACTATTTTTTTCAATTTTTAATTTTTTTTTATTATTTTAAGAAACTGAATGCAAAAACAAAATGTAACTATATGAACTACAATGTAACTAACTATATGCAATATGACCCTAAAATGCCCCCCAAACTTAAACTAGACATTGTCCTCAATGGCTAAGATAGGAAAAATTAAAAGAGAGAACTTTCCTGAAAATAAAGCATTTTCCTCCTTGTCTGCTAAGTCTGAAGAATAGGCCAGACACATTGGAATAGATCGGGAACCACACTTGAGTTGGACTTGACTAACCTGTGAATATGATAGAAGCAAGCTTGTTAGATCCTAAGACATGCAAATTTATTAACTAATAATATAAAACCTAATAAAACTATAAATAAAAATTAAACGTGGGTTTGCCTCCCAATAAGCGCTTGATTTATAGTCCTTGACCGAGACTTTTTACGTCAATGCTATCCAATTCCTCTTGAAAGTTGAGGAATCCTCCATCCATCAAGAAGAAATAACCCTTTGGGAGGTTCCCAAAGCGATGGCCATAGCATCAAAGTCACCTAGCATGCTATGACTCGGTATAATCTCCATGAAGAAGGGCAAATGACTAGGTGCTATCTCCATTGTGTTTGTGATCATATGTGGGCATGGAAGTGTGTCAAACACAATGGGCTCTTTGTATATCTTCTCTTTCTCTTCCCACCACAGCTTCATTGTTGCACTAGCTCTCATGTCATAAAGAGCCTTGCCGATGACATGGCTACCTAGCGGACAAAGTTTTGCAAATCTAACCGGATCCTTGAACTTTGGTGGAAAAGGCCCTTGAGGCATTAATAAAATCGACTCATCCTCGTTAGTACTCATAGTTAGTTCATCCCCACTTGTCTCCTCTTTTTAAACATCTCGTGTCATATCCAGTTGTAGATTTGGTTCGGGCACTTCATCAATCTCGGAATCCTCGTCATAACACCAATTTTTTTGAGGACAGTTGTTCAAGGCTTTGAGCATTTGATCCATTTGGTTTTGCATATTTTGAATTGATTTCTCTTGATTCTGAATTGATCGCTCTTGATTAATCCTCCTCTCCTCACTTGATGCTACGAACTTGGACAACAATTCCTCCAACCTTGAATTATCTGTCTCAGTCTCGGAAGCCATGTATTGAGGACCATTAGTTGAGGTAGTGACGAGTTGTTCCATCCGATTATTAAAATTTTAGATTGACAACTCTTGGCTAATCCTAATCTCCTCTAGGTTTGCTATTGTGACGCCCCCAAATCCGGGTACTTGAAACCCGAACTCGGTGCTTCACGATACCATTTCTATGAGCGTAATTCTACTAATAATAATAACAATAATATAAATAACAAACTTAATTTACATAATCATCAGAGTCTATCTCCCCAGGTACGAGACCTTAAAGTACATTCCTTACAATACATGATATTATTATATATATATCATTGTCTTAATAATATAAAACTATTATAACAACTACCACAAATCATATTCGATTAGCTTTCCTTTCCCTTTGTTTCTGCCTGAGCTTTCTGGTTCTTCAAACTTAACTGAAAACATTTAAAGTAAGCAAGGATGAGCATTTGAGTGCCCAACAAGTAATGGCAATTATAAATATTAGCTGACAGGATTTAAATGTTTTCTTTATATAACTTCTTCTACAACGAGTCGATAGTTGTGAAGTAATCTGTACCAAGGATAATAATAACATAACAACTCTCTTTCACATTTTTGAAACTACGTATTGACTATAAATAGGGTTAAGTGACATATCATGAACATTATTTTCTTTTTCGAAAAGGTTAAACAGAAATTCATCTGCAAACCGTCATAACTTACGGACACGGGGGTGATCAGCCCGTTGTGCCCTGCATTGATCAATACTACATTTCAATAACTCTGTCCACCTAGGGCGCATAAAAGTTTTCCCGTGTAAGGGATGTTCATACTTGTCGGAGTTTCAAACCAAAGGTTTTATCTTGCTCAACAATAATCTATACTTCAACATATATATATATACGGGTAATTGACAAAGGTTATCAACATGTGTTTAACTGCAATGATTATCCAAGTGGGGACACTTGTATAATCATTTTATAGGAATTAACGAACATAATATATATCTGAATTACCATATACTAACATGTTGATAAACAATGATCGGATTTAGAGTATATCGTAACAGAGTTAATAATATAGCATAATAATAATAATTTAATTCTGAAACTTCTTACTCATGTCCATTGCATAAAGGAAATGCAAAGGTCGGATACTTGCCTGATACGCTGCTTACAGAATGCAACTTAGTTTTTATCTCTTATATCACAACCTATCATTAATCAGATCATTCGTTCGATTAGAAAAATATACTATAACACATAATACTGCATTTCGTAGTCAGCACATAACCTAATCACATTATCACACATATCTAACAGTCATGGCATCTCAAACAAACATTAATACAGTCAAAATATCAAAGTCCAGATCAGTTTCTGAAACATATCGGTGTACCGACAGCTTTATCGGGTAAACAATCGAGTCTAAGACTCTATCTTGAAGTTCAACATCTGTAAATATCAGTCATAATATTTTCAAATGACTTAAAATAATTTTTAAACATTTATTATAATTTATCATGAATTTTCAAATATCGGAATCATTATTAAATGATTTAAACATCAAACAATTCTATTATCATTAATATTTAATTACTATTAAACTATTAATGAAACCATTACCAAAATATTAAAGTTATGTATGATAACTCAAAATATTTTTAAAATATTAATATTACCCTTAAATAATTTTTAAAATATTTAAAATCTTATTTAAATAATTACCATTAATATTAAAATATTAATGCATTATCTATCAATCAAAATATTAAAAGTCATTAGTTATAACTTCAAATATTTTTAAATCCCTAACTTCCTTTTTTTAAATGATTTTTAAGTAAATAAAACCATTTTTAAACTATTTATTTAATATAAATATTAATTAAACTTAATATCACAAATCATTAAATAAATATCATTAATATTTAATTATTAATGAAATTAACTTTTAAATATTAAAAGTTATATTTTATAACTTTAAATATCTTTAAACACTTTATTTTCATTTAAAATGATTTTAAAATAATAAAATCATTTTTAAACTAAATTATTTAATATAATTATTAAATAACTTTAATATCATTAATAATAATTAATTAATAAAATTCACCACAAAATATTAAAAGTCATGGAAAATAACTTAAAATATTTTCTTATACCATAATATAATTTTAAATGATTTTTCATGTATTAAAATCATTTTTAAATCATTTATTAAATATTATAATTAAATAAATTAAATATCTTTAATATTCCAAAAATATTAAATATTTATGAAATATATCCAAAATAATTAAAATATAATTTTTGGACATTAAAATAATTTTTAATAATTTATTTTGTATTTTTAATAATTTAAAACTAATTTATACTAATTATTTAATAAAAATAATTAATTTTGTACAAAACTGTCGCTAAAGCCTTTGGCGACAGAAAAGTGTCACCTTAGGTGTTCTTGAGACCAATTACACTGACAAGTCAGTGTGCAATGTGCCATGTTTGACTGAATATAATTCTCAGATCTTAATGTTTCTGGGAAATCTAATACATAGATCTTGTAGTAATAGTGTAATACTACAGTTATCATCAACAATCTAGGCTAAACAACAACATCTAAGCAAGATATAAAATCACAAAGTCACTGTCAAAACATGTTTGTTACATTCTGGGCTGCCCAGAAGTTCTGGTCATGGTCGGTCAACGCCTTTTGTGGCTTAATATCTATCAATCTGTTCATGTTAAAGGTGTTCTAGACGTCGGGCTGTGTAGACAAACTTACAGAGAACGTGATTCAAGTAATATTAAAGTCTAAACATGAACTACAAGAAAGATATAAATTATCAAACCTCATTTGTCAGAGTCGTTTTCATTTACGGTTTGCCTGAGAAATGAAGAAACAGCAATCAACTGCTCACTTTTGAGCTCCCACAACTTGAAATCCTTTTGATATTTTTGTGATCTAGGAGTTCCAGATTGTAGACAACATGTAACACTATATATTTAATACATAAAACACATATAAAAACAATAGATGAAGCATATTGAAGCCGGTCAAATCCTGTCAGAACTTATGTTCTTGATTTTCTGGAATTTCCAGAAAACCAATTCGTGATGTTCTGTGCTAGTTTGACCATTCACTATAGCCAGTGTATTTGATATTTATATGTAATAAAAGAATAGATCAAAAGTGTACATAACATACTACAAACCAGTTCCAACAACATAACCAAAACTTCAACAAACTAACAGATCTAGATGCTTGAATAAGTTGTCGACGCCGAAAACCCATTTCAAGGGTTACCTGTAATTGAATGCAGTCATGGTCGGTCAACGACCTTTGACCAAGAATAACATGCAATATGTTCAAGATATGACCTTGATTCAACTTCCAGAGTAAAGAGCTCATACCAGACTACATGATTAAACACTTGAAACACAAAATCAATAAACAAACTAAGATCTAGAAGGACTGACATTAGGTTGTCAGACATAGAACACAAATTTTCTAGATTTTGAAGATCTTCAAATCTGAGCTTCTAAATGTTATGGATCTAACATCTAGCAACCCAGATAATCATAAGACATTATAATAAACATATTCTAACACTTAAACATAACATCTAACACAGAAAATTGGACAAAAATTGAAGTAGGGTTTTATACCTTTTCCAAACTTTGATTCTGATTTCTATGCTTCTGTTTTGATGTTTGTGTTCATGGGGCTTGATTATAGACTATCTTAGCAAAGAAATTTCTGAGCTATGAGCTTGAGAGAGTTTAGGTTGAGAGTTGGGCAAAAATCAAGTGAATGATTGAATTATTTCTCTCTCTAATCTATATAATAAATTGATACAATGAACTTGGCTGGTAATGATACAGTTCATAGGTTAAATCTAGGGTGAATGGCCGAATTTTGTGGAGATTTGCTAGCAATAATGCACAAATAATTCACCATTAATACACTAATGGGACAAAAAGGGCATTTTGGTAATTTCACTTAAAGTTTCAAGGGCAATCTTGTACAATGTGCTTGCATCTAGGGTTTAATCATTAGATTGTAAATCTTACAATTTCCCAATTAATTTCTAGGGTTTGACAAATTAAAATACTTGTGTAATAACATCTTAATTAAACACAATAATTTAAATTAGGGTTTTCAATAGAAATTAGGATTTTTTTAAAATTAGGGTTTCTTAATATTAACAATTAGGGTTTCTTAATTATCTATATATTTTACTAACACAGTAATTACGATTTCTAATTTCAACCAATTAGGGTTATTTAAATAATAATTAGGGTTTTTCCTAATTATCCGTATAATTTACAGTAATTAGGGTTTCTTCTAAATACAGACATTCTAATACACAGTAAATTCATATAACACAATTACTACTTAGTCTTAACTCATAACTGAGTTTAATAATTAGGGTTTAACAACACAATATTAGGTTATAACCTAATTTACCATAATTGACCAACATTAACAGTCTACAGATAGACGGTATATATTTATAGCACTGAAAAATTAAATTATAATTAATATTACATTATTATTCTCATTCCTGGATAAAAATCCAATTTAGGGTTTGGATTTCATATCTGACTTATCCTTCGTACACAACATCAATAATCAAGTTAAAATAATTAACTTAAATATTCTGAACAGATTCATATAATAAAATATTTATTATCATAATTCTAATTGTCACTTCATATATTATTTAAATAATATAGAAATTATATTTTCATGGAAAATAAATAATAAAACATTTCGCATGTAAATTAATTACCATAAGAATATAATTTGTAGTAATTAATAATTCTAAAATTATTTATAATTTTTTAAGTAATAAATATATTCGCATTTATCATACACATTACCTGTCACTTATTCTCATTATTTAAAATAAAAAATTAAAAAAATTTATATGCAAAATTTCTTTTTTATTTTTATAGAAAATATCGGGTTATTACATTCACCCTCCCTTATAAGGATTCCATCCCCGGAATCACCATTTTAAAACTCATAAGTACAAGGGTACATAGCATATATAATCATTGCAAGTAGACCTCGATCATAATTGATCGAACTGAACTTTTACTATTCAACATAACGCTTGTCTATCTGATTAAACAGAAGTTTGATTTCTAAAAGGACTCAAATTCTTCATTCAAAATTTCTTTATAAATTAATTTACTATATATATAAGAAAATCATATAAGATATATAAGTTATTCGAATAACACCTGGAGTTCCATTTCCAGCTGCCACAGTATCCTGGACCATCATGTTGAAGACCCTCGGAGTTGCTCTTGTTGGGTTGTTGGTTGAGGTCGGTCCTATGATTGCTAAAGTCCCACTGCCTTTCTCTGTGGTTACATTTCCAGCCTCCATTCTCCTCTTTGGACAATCCTTCGCCTTATGTTCAGTTGATCCACATATAAAACACCCACTGTTCATCCTTGGGTTGGGACAATTGGGAGCGATATGACCCTCCTGCCCGCACTTGTAACATACAAACTTACCCTTCAGACACTCGCCAGAGTGATTCTTCTCGCAATTCTTACACTGCACTATCTGTTTCTTCACACCTTCCTGTTTCACCTGAACATTCCCAGAAAAATTCCCCATTCTTTTCTCACCCCTATTTCCTCTATTTCCTTCCACCTTCAAAGATCCTTCTGCCTTGCTTCTGTTCTTCTTCTCCTTGTTGTAGAGGCTCATGGCCTCACTGCCCTCCTCAGCTATGATAGCCTTCTCCATGAGTGCTGCAAAAGTATTGATTTGCAATACCGCCACCTTATTGTAGAGCCAGGGTTTTAAGCCCAGCTCAAACCTCCTTGCCTTTCTAGCCTCCATATCAACTTGATGTGGAGCAAACCTAGCTAACTTATTAAACTTTGCAGCATACTCCGCAACAGTCATGTTATCCTGCTTTAACTCCAGAAATTTCACCTCCATCCTAGCCTGCATACTAGCTGAGAGATAGTTTTCAAAAAATAAAGTCTTAAACCTATCCCAAGTAACTACTCCTTCTCCTGCCCTAGTTTTATTTGCCTCCCACCAAAAGTTAGCCTCGCCTTTCATCATATAAGTGGCAAAGGCGGTCTTTTGCCCCTCATCTACTCTAGCAATTATGAACGCCTTTTCTATCTCATTAACCCATGTCCGGGCTTCTATAGGTCACCGATCCTCCTCAATTCGTGGTCCTCTTTGCTTTGAAGTCTTTAAATTTTGCTGCGATTGTTTGGGTTTGGTTCCTCTTGTTTGGTATTCCTCACGAGCATAGCCTTAACTTCACCATGTTTGCAAAGTTTTGCATCGGTTCTTGCTTTGTTGTCCCCAAAGATTGATAGATTCTTCTACCCTTTGGTCTCGAGTTTGACGTCTTGGCGGCATTATCTGGTTAAGTAAAACCATAAATTATACTTTAGTAACTTACATTCTAAACCTTATTGCATAAGATTGATATATTAAACTTGTTTCATTTCTCAAACTTAGATTCATATTCATTCGTCGAATATTTTACATAGCATAGCACATACTGCTTTAAACACCAACTATCCCTTTCTGACTACGAAAGTCGGGATTTACAACTTTGACCAACATAAAAGTTGAAATTATTTCATTACACAAACATACTTATCACACATACTACATTAAACATACCTACACAACAGAACCTACACTACCTATTTACTAAGCCTTTTTCTCGGACAATCATTCGATCGATGACCTTCCATCCCACAAATAAAACATCCGCCTTTCTTATAGTCGGGACAACGAGGAGAGGTATGTCCCTCACGACCGCAAATATAACGTATCTTTTTACCTTTCTTCTTATCATGTTTTCCTAAGTCATGGTCTTCTATCTTTCTTTTTTCCTTATCTCTCGGAGCTGCACACGATGTGTTGCTTGAGGCTCCCATCTGATCAATTTGAATTTTAAGCTTATCTTGCTCTTCCATTGTTTCTATTAACGCCTGACGCAGTTGTCTATTCAACAACTTTTCTATTTCCCACAGCTTTTCCAAAGAAGAAACCTTGTTCCTCAGATCCTGCACCTCTGTTGATGCTTGATCAGCTTCAACTTTAGTGTCTGAATCACTATCTGTCAAATCCACCATTTCCGGATCTGGTACTACGTTTTCTATAATAACCACCTCCTCAAGGTTGGTTTCCTTGTGAGCCTCTATTTCAGCTATTTGCTTCGATATTAGCTCGGGTGTATGGATCTGATCCTTCCTCAAGTTATAAGCCCTCAACAATCCTTTTCCACCAGACATCTACACGCGTAAATTATCCCAATTAGCATATAGTATATACACACAGCAAATAAGAGTTTTATATAAGTTATCTTTTATTCTGTTTGACGATAAATTTATTCAATTCATCTCCTTTTAAAACTCGATATGAGTTATTTGTATCTTCAATGTTTTCCCCCATTCTAAGGTTATAGCCTAAGGTCGATCCCACCTAAGGTTTCTAACCCTAAAGCTTTGATACCAACCTATGACGCCCCAAATCCGTTGCTTGAAACTGAACTCCTGGTTGCTTCGATACCATTTCTATGAGCGAATTCTACTAATAATAATAACAATAATATAAATAACAAACTTAATTTACATAATCATCAGAGTCTATCTCCCCAGGTACGAGACCTTAAAGTACATTCCTTACAATACATGATATTATTATATATATATCATTGTCTTAATAATATAAAACTATATATATATTATTATACATTCCTTACAATACATGATATTTATACCTTTTCCAAACTTTGATTCTGATTTCTATGCTTCTGTTTTGATGTTTGTGTTCGTTGGGCTTGATTATAGACTATCTTAGCAAAGAAATTTCTGAGCTATGAGCTTGAGAGAGTTTAGGTTGAGAGTTGGGCAAAAATCAAGTGAATGATTGAATTATTTCTCTCTCCAATCTATATAATAAATTGATACAATGAACTTGGCTGGTAATGATACAGTTCATAGGTTAAATCTAGGGTGAATGGCCGGATTTTGTGGAGATTTGCTAGCAATAATGCACAAATAATTCACCATTAATACACTAATGGGACAAAAAGGGCATTTTGGTAATTTCACTTAAAGTTTCAAGGGCAATCTTGTACAATGTGCTTGCATCTAGGGTTTAATCATTAGATTGTAAATCTTACAATTTCCCAATTAATTTCTAGGGTTTGACAAATTAAAATACTTGTGTAATAACATCTTAATTAAACACAATAATTTAAATTAGGGTTTTCAATAGAAATTAGGGTTTTTTTAAAATTAGGGTTTCTAAATATTAATAATTAGGGTTTCCTAATTAATCATTAGGGTTTCCTAATTATCTGTATATTTTACTTACACAGTAATTACGATTTCTAATTTCAACCAATTAGGGTTATTTAAATAATAATTAGGGTTTTTCCTAATTATCCGTATAATTTACAGTAATTAGGGTTTCTTCTAAATACAGACATTCTAATACACAGTAAATTCATATAGTACAATTACTACTTAGTCTTAACTCATAATCGAGTTTAATAATTAGGGTTTAACAACACAATATTAGGTTATAACCTAATTTACCACAATTGACCAACATTAACAGTCTACAGATATACGGTATATATTTATAGCACTGAAAAATTAAATTATAATTAATAATACATTATTATTCTCATTCCTTGATAAAAATCCAATTTAGGGTTTGGATTCCATATCTGACTTATCCTTCGTACACAACATCAATAATCAAGTTAAAATAATTAACTTAAATATTCTGAACAGATTCATATAATAAAATATTTATTATCATAATTCTAATTGTCACTTCATATATTATTTAAATAATATAGAAATTATATTTTCATGGAAAATAAATAATAAAACATTTCTGCTTACAGAAATTAATTACCATAAGAATATAATTTGTAGTCATTAATAATTCTAAAATTATTTATAATTTTTTTAAGTAATAAATATATTCGCATTTATCATACACATTACCTGTCACTTATTCTCATTATTTAAAATAAAAAAAAAATTTATATGCAAAATTTCATATTTATTTTTATAGAAAATATCAGGTTATTACAGCTATGCTCTTCAATATTACATCCCTCAGATTTGGCTTTTCTTCTTGTGGCAATGGAGGTGGACATGAAAATTCTGGTGTGAATGTTGGATTTGGAGCGTAGTATTGGTCTTCATAAGTATCGCTCCATGATGAATCCGGGTGATACCCCCAAACTTGATGATAATTAGCAAATGTATAATCGTTGAGGTATTCACCACCGTGTTGTCCTACTAAAACTAATGGTGCATTGATGACTCGAATGATTACCAGCACAATAATTGCAATTAACTGCTATCCTTCGATTACGTTGGGCTGCAAGAACGTCCAACCTCCTCGAAAGTGTCTCAAGTTGTGCTGATAATGCAGAAAATACATTGAGTCCATCAATCCCCGCTCCCCTTGGTTGAATCATAGTCGAATATGGCATTTGATAATTGAATCCATCCATGGTACCTGAAAAGAAAGAAAAATAGGAAGAGAATTAAATAAAAAGAAAAAAAAATGTTTAAATTAAGACTAATTTGATTGAAGCTAATATTGGCAAAAAAAAAATTATTAAACTAATTCCCTAGCAGCAGCGCTAAAAACTTGTTGGGTAAAATCTAATTACTCACAACACGCAAGTATACGTGGTCAACAAGTAATAAAGTGAAAGTAGAGTATCGTTTCCACGAGAAATTGTTTAATAAAAATCACCAAGTACTAACCCGTAACTAATTTAATCTTATTTAAACGAATGAATTTCAAATTATATAAATTAAACTACTATTAAATTCCACTAGTTAAATTAAGATTATGGAGATTTAAGATCATAACTTCACTTATTACTTCATTTAAGTTAACACACTTCTCATCAATTATTCTCTAGCCCGAATTGTTAATCAAGAACACTAAAGCAGATAAAACCATCTCTCGATGCATAATACCCATACTCACTTAAATCCACAAATGATAGAATTAAACAAGACACCCTAATTAACTAATCCGTTATATCTCTATGTGAATTACAATTAAAAAGGATTTAAAGCACAAGTTCTCTATAAGATTACATGCGATGTTAGGTATATCTCTATCCTATACATAAATTATGTATTCCAACGCCATGCAGAAAACACAATCACATGCTATTATGATTAAATCTAAATCTAAACTTCATCTCTCGAGTTCATATAGATTATCACGGTAATTGATGGTCAATCAATTAAACAATTAAGTCCAAATCACAATAGACAATCCTCACGATAGAACAAAATAATTAATAGCGAAGCATATTAAAATAAACTACACAATAAGATCCATTGTAATCTCAAACAAAGAATTAGTTCATTGAATTAAAACAAAGAATCCACAATTGAATACACAATAAAAGACAAAGATAGAAGTAGAGTAAAGAATAAATCCGTTGTCAGCAAATCTCCCTCTTCCTCAAGCTCCTACTCTTGATCTTCAATGGTGTCCAAGTTGCTTCAATCTCCCATTCTAATCTAATCTAGGGTTCTTCATCTAAGAAAGAAAGTAAAGAATAAGTTAATAGAAATCTATCCCAAGAAGGATTTAATGGAGTCTTAGAACTAGCCTCCCAATCCAAGTTAAACTCAAGTATTTTGAGTTCTAATGGACACCCAAGCAAGTTAGGCAACTAAGAATCCTATTCTAGCTCAAATTGGACATCAAATAACCCAAATCACCGTGTTCCCGCACATTAGCTTAAGCGCTCCGTATTTCTTTGTGGCGTTGTTTCAGTGGCCTAGCATGCCCTTAGCGCCCTAGCACGGTCACGCTTCTACTGTTTTCTCTTTGCGATGTCCTTTGGTAAAACACACATAACCTTTGATCCGCTTGGAGTTAAGGGTCCTGCCACCTATCAAATCGAAGATAGCGACGAGATCTACAACTTTCATGCTTTGAGAATTGACAGATTCAGATTGGATCATTGCGGAAATTGGGCTTGAAGTAGATGCTACGTAAATGACAAGCATGACAACTCTTAACTTTGATCTTCGTTGATAAAAAGGCCATAACTCTCGCATCCGAACTCTGATTGAGACGATTCAAGATGTTCCGGAAAGCTAAGAAGTAGAGATACCATAATTTCTAAGTTCAAAGCCAAGAACATGCATCCAACTTGGTGTTAAAAGTCCTTCAATCATCCCTCCTTGTATTTGCTTGCGTATTTTGGTCCAAAAGATGTCCAAATTGCTTTCCCTTGCTTCTTCATGCCAATGCTATGTCATCGCCTACAAAATAACATAAAATGTATGAAAAGTAACTAAAAAACATGAGATTAAGCAAATAATTCAAGTAATAGATACCGGATAAGTAGGCATAAAACCTACTTATCAGTTATTCTATGTATATATATATAATAGTATTATATTGTGATGATATTATTCTAATATTGAAGATCTATATTAATAATATTAGGCCTTCGGATAAGGCGATATAAATTGCGTAGCAGTAATCAACGGTTCAGGCAAGTTTGTTTTTACTTAACTCTAGTAAGAGTTATTTTATTCATATATGCTTATGAATAATCATTGCTGATTGCCATTGTAGAATTATACTCTGTACATATTGCATGTATAAGTCAGGTATGAAAGACTGATCACCTTCATTACCCTTCGGTTCAGATACATTTGTTCATGTTATATTCTTGTTCAGTCAAAATTTTGTTCCTGCTAGTTCACAATTATATTATTGAATTATAGCCAGCCAATTATTCAAATCATTTCAATCATGATATATTGTTATATTATTGAACTTAAACTTGCTGGGCAATCTTATGCCCACCCTTTCTATATCATGATAAACATTGCAGATTAAGACGAACGCGTCGGATACAAGGAAAGATTAAAGACAGTTCCAGCTTTAGTTTACGTGTGCAGCTAGAAATGTAATAGTATTATATGATAATAATGTTATGTGTTAAATAAGTTATGTATTGTGTATTAAGTTAAGGTTACTCGACCTAGGGGAAAAGTGTGTAAGTTTAATGTATAAACAATTTATGTTTATATCTTCCGCAAAATAGTAACAGTTGTATAGAATGATCGAACCGGATCCGTGGTGATTCGGGACCTCAGATTTGGGGCCCTCACAGGAGGCCTATAGTTCGAGGTACTCGATACATCCGGGTTGTACTAAGATGTATTAAGACCTTCGTCAGAACTTTTGGTGGCTGAACATGAAGAGGGAGATCGCAGAATATGTTAGTAAGTGCTTAACTTGTCAGAAACTTAAGGCTGAACACCAAAGACCGAGTGGGTTGTTGCATCCACTAGAGATTCCAGAGTTGAAATGAGAGCATATCGCCATGGACTTTGTGGTGGGATTTCCAACAACAAGGAAAGGATACGATGCTATTTGGGTAATAGTGGATCGATTAACCAAATCGGCTCAGTTTCTACCAATAGGAGTTAGGTATAACCTAGAGCAGTTAGCTAAGCTTTATGTCAAGGAAATTATGTGTAGACATGGAGTACTTATTTTGATTGTGTCCAATCGTGATCCACGATTCACATCAAACTTTTGGAGGAGTTTGCAAGAGAAAATGGGAATGCATTTAAGATTGAGTACGACGTATCATCCACAGACGGATGGACAAAGTGAACGGACAATTCAAACGCTAGAAGATATGTTAAGATCTTGCGTTATGGATTTCAAGGGGAGTTAGGACGAACATCTACCTTTGGTAGAATTCGCTTACAACAATTGTTTTCACGCTAGTACGCCTTAAGTAGCGTTGTATGGGAGGAAGTGCATAACACCACTTTGCTGGGATGAAATAGGTGAACGTCGAATGTTGGGACCTGAGATGGTACAACAAAAGGCAGACATGGTTAAGCTGATAAGAACCCGATTGGTATCGGCTCAAGATAGACAAAGAAAGTATGCAGATCCTCATCGAGAGAATAAAGATTTTGAAGTAGGATCGTATGTCTTTCTAAAAGTATCGCCTTGGAAAGGGAAGATACGTTTTGGGAAGAAAGGGAAGTTAAGTCCAAGGTTTGTAGGACCTTTTGAAATTATAAGAAGGGTAGGAGAGGTAGCTTATGAAGTAACCTTACCTCCCGAGATGGAAAGAATACACAATGTTTTCATGTGTCAGTGTTGTGTCCGTATAAACCGGACTATAAGCACGTAATAGAATATGAATCTATTCAAGTAGAAGAAGACTTAACGTATGAAGAACTTCCTATTTAAATTGTTGATAGGAAGGAACAAGTCTTGAGAAATAAAGTAATACCTTCAGTAAAGGTAATATGGAGTAACCACGATGCTGAAGAAGCAACTTGGGAGCTCGAAAGTAAAATGAAGGAAAAGTTTCCTCATTTGTTTATGTAAGAATAGCGAGATTCTGGGGACAGAATCCTTATAAGAAGGGAAGAATGTAACGCCCGAGAATTTCGGATTTTAAATGAATTAAATTTTTTTTTGATTATGTGGATTAAATAAATTTAATTGATTAATTATGTGAGTAAGATGTTTGAAGGTCGTTCTATGACCTAGAATGTGTGGATGTGGTTAGTATTCTGGCTATGTGCTAGGATTAATTGTTTTGAATTATCAAGACGAAAAGGAATGTTTTCTAAGAATTTTCCCGTAAAAACACTATTCATCTGATTTCGTTCGGAGCTTAGGTTTGAAATTCCAAGAAACGCGTAATGATAGAATATGAAGATATAATGGAATATCCGATAATATTTCCGTTATGGTAAACGAAGTTTTTGCTTGCGGACGTAAAACCTGAGGGTTAGTGAAAGAGATTTTCGAAAGGGAAACGTAATGCATATAAACATTTAGGTTATTATACGTATGAGATACAAGTATTATACTTGTTCGAATACGAGTATGGTAGGAAGAATAGTACGACGTATAATACGAATATCGTATAAGTATTAGACGAAGAGAATACGTGAGTTATACATGTATAATACGATTAGTTCTAATGGATTATGAGTTAAAGATTTGGTAGAATTCAATTGGACTTTGATTAATATCAAGCCCAATGAATTAAGTAAGCATGCCCAAGTCAAGGCCCAATTTTAAATTAAGTCAAGCCCAATCCAAGAAACCTAATTGCGGGTCGAACCGGCGGGTCACGGGATGGGTAAAACCCATGGGGCAACCCATGGGATGATCCATGAAGGAGGTGGGTCGGCCACTTGGCCACCAAGTAAAGTGATTACTTGGTGGCTAAGTTGAAGAGGAGGTGGAATAGTAAGGAGGTGGCCTCTTGACCATTTTGCCCTCCATTTGGATTACTTATAAATACCAAGCTTAGGTTGGCTATTTAGTGTTTTACAAAGGTTGTCCGACCTATATTGAGAGAGAGAAAGAGCTAAAAACTTATAACCAATCTACTTCCAAGCAAACCATTAGACGTTTATCAAAAACGTGAAGAACGACAAAGGTAATATCTCGTAAACCTTAGTCTTCATCTCTTTTGATTTTTTTTCTCGTAGAGAATCGTGAATTGGTGGAGCATGTTTAGTGAGGAGTAATAAGAATGTCTATTAATATTGAAAACATTGATAAGTCATGACCAAATGAAAATCGTAAGTGTTTACGTAAGTTAAAAGCCATAGAAAGTCATGAATATGAACTTAGTTATGATAGGACAATTTGAAAACCATCATGGCTAGGATGTACATATTATTTGGTTAAGATGTAGATGATGAATCAATGGAGTGTTCCATTTGATTTGGCTTATAGAACACGAGTAACGAAGTTATAGCGAATTTTGCGAAAATAGACGTTAAACGTCGAAAACGTAAAAATCTTGGATTAAGGGTCAAAAGTTTTCGTGTGACTTAAAAACGTTGGTTTTCAATGTCAACACGTGAGATAAGGTATTCAAGAGTTGTGGACTCAAGAATCGTCGAATTCTAACTTATAATGAAGAAAACGAGTATTAAACGCTCGAAAACGATAAAGGAACGCTCAAAATGAACCAAAAGGTGAATTCTGAGTTATCGGATTCGAAAATGTAAAATTCTTATATGAACACCTAGATTATGTAATTTGTGAGATGTGGGCTTTCGAATGAGCCAATTAGGATGTAAAACGAATAAGTTATGAAGCCGAGAGTTTCGTTAGAAAAATAAAATGTCCTGTCTATCTGGTGCACAGGGGCGGCGCCGCAGCGCCAACCCAGTGTAAATGTGTCACGCAGAGGCGCCAAGTATGGCTGAGAGAAAACAAAAATGTCTGGAGACTCAAGCCGCAGCGCAAAAATTAGTGCATGGACTTTCATGCAACGCCGAAGTCCGCAAAACCCTCGAGAGTGACGACTGCGGTGCCACTATACAAAGGAGATCTTTACTTGGCAATGGCGCGATAGTGTAAAAAGGTTGACCAAGTTAGGTTTTCTTTCTAAATTAAATGGAAACCAATAGTAAGACATGAATATACTTAAGGTACATGATAAGGCTGACTTTAAATCACTTATAAGTGATAACGTTAGAAGATTTATTATGGTTTAATAAGAATTAAACGGAGAACGCAAATGTATAAGCAAGTAAACCATGAATGATGATTCAACGTTGGTAGTTCACCAATGATGATCGAATGTTGGTTAATAGCGTAAGAACGTTAACGAGCCGTGACAAAGTATAGAAGGACGAATTGACTTTATTAAACGAAATAAATTCAAATAAGACATAAAAGAGAGAGAAGTTGGTTAAGATAATAAAGTTAGTTGTTTGTAAACTAATTACAGTGTGCTATGTGAATATATCATGTAGATCCTGTAAAGATTGAGAATTAATTGAATATTATATTCGAAGACGCTTGAAGGCAAGTCTTTCTTAACGTTTGTCTAACCTTCGTGTTAGCCAAGTTTTCTATGATTCATGTTATAAGATGCATGAATGGTTTTAAAGAAGTCGATGCCTGTTTTAACTCGGCTAGACAAGTCTTGAAGAATTGATTGATTTGTTTACAAGTCTTTCGATATAGAACTGTTAACGCTATCCTATGCCAAATAATTGGTATGGATGTAAATGTAAGTTTGTCTATGAACAAACAAAAGTATTTTTATCGATTATTCGATGGGCACGCGAGGTTGCCAAATGTTAAATGTAAATACTTTTAACGGAAGAGTGTTGATCAACATATAGTATAATAGGCTGATCACTTAGAAGTACTCGTAAGTAAAGACGAATGGATGGCCTTAGTGCCGGATGTCCTTTTCAAGTATGAAAATGAAAAGAGTATGTTCATAGTCTTTTGACCGGTTCAGAATTCTTAAGTTATTATATATACTTTTGAATAATTGTTATGAAATGAGAAGTACTAGTCAAATGTTTCATAGTGCTTGGTAGTTAATTGTTCAGTTATGGAAGTTAAGCATATAATTCTCAATGTGATATTCATATGATCCTTGTTAGACTTGTTGAGCTAGTATGCTCATTCTTTCTTGAACCATATGATTGCAGCTAAAGTCGAACGAACTCAAAGTTCTAAGAGAGATAAAGGCAAGGCTAAGATGTACAGTTAATCGTCCCGTAATAGATTAGTGTATTTTTATGTAATATACTTATGAAGAACAAAAAATGTATTCGGTTTATGAACCTGGGATAAGACTTGGTATTATTCTAATACAAAGATAGTAAATACAATCATTTTGTTGTTATCTCAATGGACTGACTGTATGAATTGTAGTATCGTGGAGCACCATCTGTAGGGTTGGAAGATACCCGAATTTGGGGGCGTCACAGCGACGATCTTCCTCTATAATCCGAAACATTGTTCTGCGATCTAATATGTACGATGGCAGCGTCTTGAACTGAATTGGATAACCCATGACCCGATCTTGAGCTTGATTAATCACAGTGTTAAATATGTTATTCATCTCTTCCATCTTCATCCTTTTTGTTTATGCGTCTCTCTCTGCTATCCCGGCTCGTTAATAAGCTTCCTCGTACGCGTCTTCAGCTCTTGCCCTCTTAGTAGATTCTTCCTTCAGCTTGTTCTTCAGGTCTACAATCTCCTCGCTCAGTTGTTCATTCTCTCCTTCAGTGTGGACCAGCTTCTCTTCGACATTATTCAGATGTTCATCTCGATCCTGGATCTCATCGTCCTTTTGCGCCATCGATGTCTGTTGCTCAGCTACTATCTCTTCGAACTCCTTAATGGTATCCTGAAGTTCCACACTGCGGTCGTAGACTTTATCATACATACGAGCAGCGATCGAGTTCAATGGAATCTCTACCTCCTCGTCCTCATCATCCTCATTCGACTGTGGCAGCTCAACGGGATCCTCCTCATCCGTTTCTACATCATCATCCTCATCTTCAACCATTGTGACCACCGAAGCTGACTCCCATGGAAGTAGTTGTTCTAAAACCACCTGAATGTCACGAGACTCCTCATCTCTAGGCATCTGAGGTCCTTCCTCCCTAGCTTGACTAGATTCTCCGACATTAACCATCCTGACAACAAAAAATTTTAAGTTTTAATTATTACTTGTTACTACTCGACATTCCCGAGCACATAAGTTGTAATCACATAAGCACATAAGTGTTTTATTACTTCTCCCTTAAAACTCGATAAGAGTTTATCACCACTATCTTTTCAAAGGTTATTTCCCATTGTTCGTGTAGTGTAATATTATATGACAATAAGTGTGGTAATTTGACTAAGTATAGTCATAACCATAATTTATACAAAAGAATGAACTTGTGATGATTAGTTACGTTATAATTGACTGGTATTGTGAATGAAAATGATATGTAGAATTAAATACAGGAACATCTATAATTAACGTGTAATCTATGCACGAGGCAAGTTTCCTAACCCTACTTGTTATCGTTATGCAAGTTTATAAACTTATCTCTTTACATTGAACAAATTCCAGACTTATGTTCTATATCGAGCAAGTTCTTATTATTTATTAATCTTTTCAAAGTATGATTCTATTATACAATATTTATTCTATTGTATACCTCTTAAGTTTGTTATTCGATTTAAATATCAGTTATTGTTGAACCTTGTAAGACTAGCAAACCCTTATTGATTCGACTAGTCCAAAGTTGATGAACGTTCTAAATTTCATAACCCTTATTAATTTATACAAACCAAACTTCCTTTGGTGCGTACTCTAATGTCAAACTGAGATGAACAACCCTGTATAGGGATTACTTATGTGTTAGCGTTAAGATATTGTGCACAGTATGGTACTAAGGGCTGATCCCCCTAAGTATGAGTAGAAGAGTCCATAGTCTTATGACTGTTAAAGGTTTCAAGTATAACCCTTGATAACCTAGGACATAGTTCAAGGTCTTATGATCCTCAGAAATCTTTTGATTCTTGTTATTCATTCTTGATTCAAAAGTTGAGTTCTTATTTTAGAAGTCTTTGATTCACTCGCATGTTATTATATTTTTGTTTAATTATTATACTTGTGGGCAATCGTGCTCACTCTTGCGTAATAATAACATTGCAGTTAAGAACGAAAGGTCTGACGAGCCTTCTACTAGCAAAGGCAAGAGCAAGATTAACAAGTGATGACGACATGTTGTTTTATGTGATGATGTATTTATGTTTTAGACTTATGTTAATGATGTATAAGACGATTAATTGTTTATGTTTCTGCAGTTAAGATTTAAAGTTAGTATGACCTGGGATTTATGTATTTATTTCAGATGATATAACTCCTTAAGGAGGGGATTTATTTCTATCTTTTTATGCTTTCATTTATTATGGGTAGATAGACATATGATGTTTGAATAGTGAACACCAAATCATGTGGAAATTGATGTACCTAGATTTGGGGGTGTCATAGGTTGGTATCAAAGCTGTAGGTTATGAACCTTAGGTGGGGGAACAACCTTAGGTAATAGCCTTATAGGAAGAACATAGTGATGGAAAACTCTTATCGAGTTCTAAGAAATGAATTTATTAATTCGTTGAAGATAATAAAAGACTTTATGTGCTTATGTGTTAAATTATGTGCTCGCTAGTACGACTTAGTAACTAAAAATTGAAACTATGTTGTCAGGATGTTGGAGGAGCAAGTTGAGCTGGGGAGGAGGAACCCCGAGTGCCTACAGAGGATGAGCCCCGAGACATTCATGTCGCCAGGGAGCAGTTGGTATAGAGAGAGCCATCTCCGTTGATCACTGTTGTTGGTTAGGAGCATGAGACTGAGACTGATCCAGAGGAGGAAGAGGAAGAAGATGAGTTCCCACCGGACTCTATTGATGCTGAGATGTACGACGAGCTTTATGATCGTAACGTAGAGTTACGTGACACTGTCCAAGATCTGAGTGAGCGGGCGATTATTCAGTAGATTACCATCGAGCAGAAGGATAGGGAGGTACTGACTCTTCACACACGTCTAGGAAACGTGGAATGGGATTTGGTCCACGATAAGGGTCAAACCGAGGAGAAGTTTGAAGAAATAGAGAAGTTAAAGAATGAACTGAAAGAGAGCTCAGAAAGGCTGACCATAGCAGAGGAGGCCTGGGTAAGAGAATCACGTCGTGCTGATCTTGCAGAAGAGGATTGTCGTGCGAAGAAGGCTAAGCTTAGGGAGACGTACTCAACACTTCAAAATGCAATGGAAAAGAGGCCTGGGATCAAGTTATAAGGTATCCGATCCAGTTCGAAGGACTACCATCGTATATGCTAGATCGCCAGACGATGTGCCGCATCATGGAAGAGGGACGTAGCAAGGCTATTCAGTGCCTTAACATGAAGTGATAAGATTTGTTTAATTATGTGAAAAACTTATATGGTGTTTAGATGTAAATTCCGATGTGTTTATAAATAAAGGAATATTTTAATGTTTTAAATCTTGTAGATTCTTTATCTCGGGATAGTTGATGTAAATAACAGTGCTGCAATCGTTTAATGTTAAAACTTTCGATTTAAATTAATATATCAAGTTGTTGAGAAAGTGTGTTAAGTGATTATGTTTAATTATTGAATTAAGCCTTAACTATTTAGAGAATTGGTTAAGACCTAATAAGTATATATTTTAACAGAAATATGCTGCCGAGAAGAAGACAAAAGCGTCAACAAGCTCAAGAAGAACCGACGAATAACAACAACAACAGCGCCAATGCTAACCCAATTCAGTAATTGGTGAACTTATTAGCTGGAGCGATTCATAATCAACCTTAAGCTCCACCAAATAATATGTTCAAGGATTTCAAGGCGGTGGAATCGCCAGAGTTTAAAGGCTCCATGAACCCGATAAAAGCTCAGACTGGGGTTATGGAGATAGAGAAAGTTTTTGATGTCGCTAGAGTCAGAGAGGACCAGAAAACTGCCTACGCAACGTTCATGCTAAAATCTGAATCCAGTTATTGGTGGCAAGCAAACAAGGTTCGTGGAGGAGAAGGTGTGATTACCTGGGAGAGGTTCAAGTATATGTTTTTCAAGATATATTTCCCGACCAGCTCGCAGAAACAAATGGAGGTCCAGTTTCTGGAGTTAAAATAGGGGAATATGTCCGTACCAGACTATGCGGTAAGATTCAATGAGTTGGCTAGGTTTGCCACATATCAAGTGCACACATATGAGAGAAAAGCAAGAAGGTTTGAACAAGGACTGAAGCCCTGGTTGAATAGTAAAGTGTCATTGTTTGATTGAAGGCGTTATTTGAGTCTTGGAGAAAGACATACTACATTTGAAGGTGGAAGCGATGCAGTAACCAAATATAATCAGGATCAGAAGAGGAAGAAGGGTGAAAATGAAGGAATCAACAAGGCTAGTGGAAGTAACACGGGAGGTGGTAATAATCAGAAGAGAAGGTGGTCTGACAACTCATCAATTGGAAATCAGCAAGGAGGTTAGAAGAAGAGGATCGAAGCTTGCCCGACCTGCGGGAAGGCTCACTTGGGAGTGTGTATGAAGGGTAAATGAGTGTGCTACAATTGTGGTCAGGAAGGCCACATAGCACCTAATTGTCCTAACCCAAAGAAGGGTGCCTGCTTCACTTGTGGCTCGAAGGATCATCTTGCAAGGGACTGTCCTAAGAAGGGACCTGGAGGGGCAGGATCAATAGGAAATAGGGGAAACAACGGTGGAAGCGCTTTGACTATCACATGACCAACTGCGCCCAACTAACCGACCGCCGGGACATTCAACATGATAGTGCAAGATGAAGTGCAGTCTCGTGATGTGGTGTCAGGTATCATTTCGATCAATAAAGTTAATGCTTATGTATTATTTGATTCGGGTGATACTTGTTTATTTATATCCGATGACTTTGCTAAGAACATAGAATTGCCTAAGGATGAGTTAGAACACCCCATGAACATAGAAATTGTGAATAGAGAAATAATCCTGTTGAAATGCGTACATAAGAATCATAGAGTGGATATTAAGGGTAATATCATGAACGTAAATCTTATCCCTATTCGACTTGGAGAATTTGACGTTATCTTGGGAATGGTTGTTTATTCAATTACCGGGCTGTAATTGATTGCCAGAAGAAGTGTATTAATCTTATGACTCCGTCCTTGGTGGATCACCTCTAGAGCCCAAACATTTGGGATCGCTAACATTGATCAAAGGTATGAATCAAACCCGGTGGATTCAAGTTGAACACGAAAAGGATTTGGAGGTGAACTTGTACCCGGGGATGCCCGAATCTTCAAGGGTATAATTCTTATTCTTCATCTTTTCGTTTAATTAATAATTGTGCATAAAGGATGATCTGGGTATATGGTTTGTAAAATTTTAAAATCTATTTTTACGCTTCTGCTTTACTTTGATGCATTTTGATTGTGTTCATTAATATTACAAACCTAACAGTGGTATAAGAGCCATACCTTTACGCTAGTTATTAATTTTTCAGATTTGATATGTATGTTGATATGTGTTTGGAATAATTTTTTTGGGCATAATTATTGGCATAAAATCAAGTGTTTGGTGAAAACTGCATAATTCACGAACTGAAAAAACTAGTTCTGGACACTAGCGTCGCATTGGCGGATTCTGATGTAATCTAAAGTTTCTGCGATCTCGTCCCGGGTTTAGGAAGAGTGACCCGGCGCGACAACACCTGATTATAGTATAATCGGTCTTTGCCGCAGCAAATCCACAATTTTTTGAAAATCATGATGTGGCGCCATGCAACGCCTTTGATGCTAGTACATTGTGTATTTGCGGTCTGTCGATACCAGAAGTTAAATAAAAATTTGTTTTATTTATTAATTTTTTTATAATGAAGATAAAATGTTTATTTTAATTAAAATTGGATACACTGTTTTTTCAGTAATTCTAAATTAGAAATAAAGAAGTTTATTTTGATTTGGAATTGAATTAAAATAAAGTTGTTTATTTTAATTGAAATTGGATTCCACGTTTGTTTGAATATAGAGTTTATTCAAAAGTTTTATATTAACTTGGAATTAGATTCCACGTTTGTTTGAATAAAATAGTTTATTAAAATTTTTATATTAACTTGGAATTAGATTCCACGTTCGTTTGAATAAAAGAGTTTATTCAAACGTTTTAATTAACTTGGAATTAGATTTCACGTTCGTTTGAATAAAAGAGTTTATTCAAAAGTTTTATGTTAACATGAAATTGGATTCCACGTTCGTTTGAATAAAATAGTTTATTCACATATGGAATATGATTCCATGTTTCCTAGAATAAAGGAGTTTATTCACATATGGAATAAGATTCCATGTTTCCTAAAATTAAAGGTGTTTAATTTTAATAAGTAATATGATTCAACATATTTTATTTTTCCAAAAAATTTAAGTTAAAATAAAGGAGTTTATTTTAAAACTTGAAATTGGATTCCTTGTTAATTAATTTAAAGGAGTTCATTTTAATTTGGAATTTGATTAAAAATAAAGTAGTTTATTTTTATTCAAAATTGGACAAAATAAAATAAAGAAGTTTATTATGATTTTGATTAATATAAAGGAGTTTATTTTGTTTCAAAATTGGATTTTATGCTATTGAATGTTTTTTATGCCCATTAAATCGATAACAATGTATATATTGAATGTTTTTTATTCATGAGATGAATGTTATTTATTGATACATATGTTGATATGTATAATAATAAATGAGATTGATTATGGACTATTGACCAATGTGATTGAATTTATTTTAGTTGGATGCATGAATTAATGAGTTTTATTAAATGGGATACGCGTAACTCGTCTTCTCCAATTTTTTTCTTGATGTAAATTCTATCTGCCTCCTATGTACGTCCTCTTGACTGCTGATCAATGTTTTTATTTAAATTAAATAGTTTATGTAATAGGATTAGTTAGAATTATTTTGAAGAATTGGAGACCAAGGAGCAATGAGCGCTTAAAGACCCGTTTGTAATGGAGCTCAAAATTTAAATGTAATAGTTATATTTAAATTTAATTCTTGCACCTTAGGTTTGATCTTTTGGTTCACTTGGTGGCTCTAGTGAACCTGTAACAATCCAGAATTTTTAATTATATTTTTTTAAATATTTATTGAATTATATAAATATTTAATGGATGTGTTTATTGCTGAATAAATATTTATTTAATTTGATTTGATTTGGTTAATTATTTGTTTAATAAATAATTAATGAGTTAAGAAAATTAATTATTTAATTTAATAATTAAATTAGAGAGTTTATAATGATTAAATGATTTATTCAATACATTTTTATTCGAATTAATTAAATTAAGTATTAAAACTTAATTAAATAAAGTGTGAAAATAACTATGCTATAAATGAATTATTAAAATAATTAAAGGAGTTTAATTTAGTTTTTCCAAACAAGGCTTAAATATATTAAGTCTTTAAATTTTAAAGAGTTTTACCAAACGGAGCCTTATGGCTTTTGGATTTTTGGATTTTGAATTATTAATAATATAAATTAAATAAATAAAATATAAATAATATATATATATATATATATATATATATATAATTTTTGGTAACCGATAACTTATTAGTATATTTAATATAACATCAGTTTTTAAACGTTTAAAAAGCGGGCGTTGGTTTGTTTTAATATTACGTATAGTGTATTTGGTCTAAACCTAAGACGAAAGTTACATAGAAAAGAAAAGAAAGAGTTTTCAGAGGTTTGAGAGAGTCTGAGAGAGAGAATCAAGAGAGAGTTCCTGATTCTTTCAAGCAATTATATGTGGTGACTAACAAGGATAAACCAAGCAACAAAAGGTATGTTACATAATCTTAACATATATGTTTTACACCATAATTTCTAAGTCTCTGTGTTCTTGAATTTCACTGTGTATACAATTTTACAAAATTTTCTGTAAACCATATTCTTATAATTGGTTATGGACATATGTATATTTGTAATTGTATTGTTATGCTGAACATATATATATGATTGTATGCTAAATTACGTTTAAAGGAAAGAGAATGGTTTTACATTGAACATATATTTATGAACATGGTTTGAATATAGGTATGAATATATATATATATATATATATATATATATATATATATATATATATATATATTTGTGACCTAATAGATAAATTGAACTTTGAATATATTAATTTGGTAAAAAATGAAGAGAATATAGTTAGAATGAATCAATTTGGTTTATAATCGTGGAATTAAAGTTAATTTTTGTCAGAAAATATCAAACAAGGAGTTTTGGGTTTAAAATATGCTATTCAAGGATTTAATCTTTCTGAAATTTTTGTTTAGTTGTTTTAAATTAGTATATGTATGCTTGGTAATATTTATGTGTAATTTACATTAGTTATATGTGGTAATTTAGCTGTTAAATAGACAGAATTTAGCTTTGTTTTGTGCTTCGTGTTGGATTTTGAAAGCTTCGAGCCTCGGTAAAAATCGTGCCTCGACTCTAAATTTTTAGCCTCGGTACCAAAGTCAAAGCCAAAGCCAACTTTCAAGGCCATGTAAATACTTACCATTTCGGTTTCACGTCATGATCTCACCATAGTACAAATTGTGGTATGCATGACTCAGGCTAACAGAATGTCTAGAAATGACTTTTTTTTTTTGCACAAAGTCTGTAATTATTGATGCAATGCAATAATATGATTATTAAAAATATAATTTTGTTATTGTGGTATTATAGTGCTGAGAATGAGCATATTACTAATACTTAACGAGTTTTATTATTATTTTCTTGATGTAATTTGACTATGTGGTTTTCAATCAAACTATACATGAAATAGATACTTATAGAGTATTTTTAATGACTAATTGTATCCTAATGATATGTGATTAGGATATTGTGAATCAAACTATTACGATTTAGCCTACGCGCAAGGCAATTTTTCTAACCCTAAACCTTCGTTGTGCAAGTTTCTTAACTTCTTTCAATTCGTGTATTGAACGCAAGTATCTTATCCTTAATTTGTTACTTTTAAACAAATTCCTTTATCTCTATCTTGATTATAAATGTTGCAAGTTTCCTAAACCTTATTCTTATGTTGAGCAAGTTTCTCGAAATTGTAAATTGTTATTTAGCATGCAAGTTTCTACATTCTGTTATATTGATGTTGAACAAGTTTTAACGTTCAATTTACTATTTATTATGCATGCTCGGTACTAAATTCTAAATAACCATAGCTTTATATTGTTCAAGCAATGTATGTTATGTTATTCAATACTTATGCTATTAGATTATTCTTAAAGCACGATCTTAATTTACAATATCGATTTAGGTATGATTATTCCATAGCATAACGTTATTAACTTTTTATTCAACTAATCCTTAGTTAATGACCGTTGAATTCTAAATTACCTTGAAACGTATCCAAACCAAACTTACTTTGGAGCGGACTTGTACTCTTAATGCTGAGATGAACAACCCTATTATTACGGAATAATTTACGCATAACGTTGAAATGTTTGTGCACAATACATTGTACGAAGGGCTGATCCCCCTAAGTACGAGGAGTCCCTATAGTCTTATGACTGTTAAAGTTTAAGTTGAAAGATTACTTATAACTATGGACATAGTTTGTGGTCTTATGACCCTCAGATATATGATTCTGATTTTGATTATCATTGATAGAACCTATTGTTTAGTTCTATTGAGCCTATTATTTGGCAATTATTGTAAAGTTTTATTCATTATTATTAATGTAATGAAGATATTTAATTTTTCGCATATGAATGTTTGTATTTAAAGGTTAGATAACGTGAGAGATTTTTATTAATGTAATTCTTTAATGGGAAGGTTTATTATCTAATTTTATTATGATTGGGTAGTTAGTTATGAATGTTTTATTAAGTGAACACCAAATCTTGAGGGAATGAAGTACCCGGATTTGGGGGAATCACAAGTTGGTATCAAAGCTTTAGGTTATGAGCCTTAGGTGGGGGGGGGGGGAAGTCTTAATAAGCTAACTATGCATTCAATAATTCAATCCACACGTAAATACGTTATTGACATGTTAAGAATCTATTTTAACGTCTCATTATACGTCTAACATATTTTTATGTTCATTAGATTAGGTTACTATCGCATTCCTAAACTTGAACAATTACAAATTTTATTTCTGGACCAATCTGCAGAGTGGCGATGCGGCGCCACTATTGAGCTTGTTCTCATTACTGTACACGATGGCGCTAACGGTAGCGATGGCTAATCTAATGGGGCTTAAGGCATGGAGTCAAGGCCATGGTGAACGATACCGATTCTGCAATTAAAAAATTGTAGAACATGGCCAAAACCTCCAATTAATTATATCTTACACGAATTTAGACATACCCAAACACCGTAATACACATATAACTACTATTCAACCCTTCTAGCATAATTTTAACAAGTCAAAACACATAATTTACAGAATCAAACCATGTAATTTCACTGTTCTTGATGTTCTTGAAAGTTTTGAACACAAAACATAAAAATCAATACTACGGGTTCTTTATAACACCGAATCTATTCATTGAAGTTTGTTTTCTTTGTTTTAACATGCATAATTACATACAAGTGTAAATTTATGATACAAAATATAATTAACTTATTAAATTTTGTACGTAAGGCCATATGGCCATATTTTCAATTTTATACTCTGTAACTTTTAAAATAATTCAATTTCTATATATTTGTATGGATTTAATGCTTTGAAAACATACAAAGATGGTAGGTAACATGTTATTATAACGTATTATCATAAACAAACACATAATTGCCACCCTTTCTAATTACTGAGATATTAACAGAACTTTGAAAACCATTTTCATAAAAAAATAAACAACGTAATTTGAAACTTGAGTTTGAGGTTTTTACCCTTGATTGCTCTGCTTGGATTACACAAGGAGATAACAACTTCTAATTTCCCACAAATCTTCTCCTTTAATCTCACAGACTCTCAAAAAATTCTCTTTGATTTATTTGCCAGACTTAGAAAAAATGAAAATAAAAGGAAGCGTATAATAATAAAGAAACTGACGTTGTGTGGTCAGTTAACCCGATCATGGGTTAACTGCTCCCAACTCCCAATAAGGCTCCGTTTGGCTAACCTTAAAAGAATCATAACCATTTAATTTAATAAATATTTTATAATATAGTTTAATTGTGTCACACCCCTATATAAAAATAAATCAAATATCTTATTTACTTTAATTTAAATAAAATATGATAATTTCTCATTAATTCACATAGTCACATAATTAATTTTCTCCTTTATTAATTATGTCAAATTACTAATTTTCTTATAAATTAAAAATAATATTAGGCTTATTAAATATTTCTTTTAATTCAATAAGCTCACATAATTACATACTTTGAATAATAAAATTCTCCACATTAATTTAATAAATATAACATACATAATTAAATTAATCTACCACAACTTCATCAATTAATTATTTAATCCAATAATTAAATAATAAAAAAATTATTTAATTCAATAAATATTAAAATTAAATTACAAAATCGCGTTCGTCACAAAATCTCCCCCCAAACTTGCAACTTGGACAGTGTCCTCAATGGCCTTTGGACTTCATCATCAAGCATCCGGAGCATCGCCACCTCCATCATCAATATCATCATCACCACTGACCACCTCAAGATCATCTTCATCACCATCATCCTCCACGTTCACTGGTTCATCAGCGCGGGCCCCCTCAGCATGCAGAAATTGCGATGGATAAGGTGCATAAATTGGAGGTGCTAGAAATGGAAAGGACATGAAATCAGCATCATCACCTCCCTGAGCAGCATGAATGTTGGAGATTGTGTTGGCGAACTCTAAATGGAAATGGTGGAATTGATTCTGCCATTGGGCGACATGGTCTATCTTGCAGTGCAGGAAGTTCAGGCTGTTCAGAATTTCCGTGAGAGTCCCAGAATGAATGGTCTCAAAAGAAGGGTGCTCAGGCACGTTCGTGGAGGTACCCGCTTCAGTGGATGGCGGCGGTTCACTGGATGGCGGCGGCTGAGGCGCTGGCAAAAATCCCTCTCCTCGGGGGTGCGACGGTTCTCCCTCCCAGACTCCGTAGCGGCCTATGAGATGATGATCAATAACAGACATGGGTGGCAGGGTGACATCATCCTTATCCCAATGATAGGAAGGTTAAGTTAATTAATTTAACTAACCTAATATACATCTAAAAAGATGTAGATGCAAGATTGTAAGAACTTGACTAAATGTTAGGTAACCATTTGAATGAAGTAATTTAAAAGCATGAGATGGAAGTTGATTTAATTAACTTTAATGAAGATAATACATTAATATAAGGTAATATCAAGCTATGACGACTTAACCAAATTCTAAATGTCGATTAAAAGAGAAGTATAAGGAAATACGAGACGAATGTTAACTAAAATAATGTTAACAACCATTATATGTCTAAGGTAATATAAAGACAAGGTTAAAGACTTAACTGAATGTCAGGTGTCAATAATTCAATGAGAAGGAAAAAGGAATTTTAATGTAATTAAACTGATTGAACAAAGAGATGTCGTAACAAGACTTAAACACTAGATTAAACATCGAGTGACGATTAGAAGGAAATGTTTTGAAATAAAAGGATAAGATGAAGAGTTAATGCAATCTAATTGATTTCATTGTATATATGTAACTGATGCTTGTATATATGAACTTCTAAAATATTGTAGGATAAACGCAAAGCAGTAAGCTGTAGTTGGTAAGCAACGAATCAAGCAAGTCTTTCAGTTCCTATTTGTTATGTGAACTTGGTGATTAACTATTTTAAATCTTTGTTGCAAATAACATGATGTGTTATATTTATGTTGAATGTATGAAACATTAAAGTCAATCTATGACTACGTTGATTGAATATATCATGCTGATTGAATAAGGAACTCAATCTTTATATGTGTTATATGAACTGTAACATGTATGTTATGTTAGTACAATGTTTATGAGATATATGTTGATGCATGTAATTATATGCTACGTGATGCATGAAAACTATTAGATTTTGCTGGGCTGTTGAGCTCAACCTTGCAAATAACCATTTTTGCAGGTTAAAGGTTGAAGATGTCACTATGTGCTACTTGAATGAAGTGGTTCATAAATAATATACGAAGATTTATATTTTAGCTAAAGTTGCTATTTCCTTAAACTAAGATTAAGACTCATGAGATGTATTAAATGTTTTATGATGTATAGTTTTATATTGAGTTGTAAAGCTAGAGTTAGAGTTATCTGATATGTAAAGGTTATCGAATTGAAATGTAAAATTTTATATGATAACAGTGATAAAGCGAATCATAAAATAAGAGTGATTCAAAGACATGTAGTTGATAAAGGTTTTGATTCAGGGAAATAAAAGTTTAAATTATTCTGCATATTATAAAGTTTAACATCGAATAATGATGTTGAGTAGAAGGTAGATGTGTTATTAACGACCGAAGTTAATAATTAAATTGTATATATTTTGGGGTCGTTACAGTTGGTATCAAAGCTGTAGGTTATAAATCTTAGGTAGGAGTACCCTAGGCTATAACCTTAGAGAATAAAGGAGAAGATGGTAAAGAAGTTAAGAATAAAAGTTATAGTTAAGTATGGTACAGTTGTACTCTTTAGTAGTTGATGTATGGTATCTGGGCTACACAATTCCTTCATAGAGCGGAGGTATATACGAACTAGAAACTCGGAACCTAGTTTGTTGGTTGTTTGTGGAAAACCACTCAGCGTACCATATTGAAACTGATAAAGACTCGATGTGTACCAAGTCTAGAAAATGGATACATATGATGAAAAGTAGAACTTGAATGAAATGTTGAACGATATAAATGAAGTTGAACATTCTTAAAGCAAGAATTGTTATATAAACAAGAAGATTCAAAGAAAAATCTTGAAGAGATATGTAGGTAAGAAATGGGAGTTACCTAACTGCAATAGCCAAGATAGCGAATAATGTCATAATGAAAGGAAAGAAAGGGGATCGTAAAACAAAACGATCACGAGTTAAGAAAAGAATTTTAAGGGAGAGGATTATAGAATAAGATCACGACGTGATCTGTTTAAATTATAAAAGAAAGATGGTCTTTAATGTTTGAATAATTATAGCTTAATGCTATGAAGACGAAGTACTATGAAATAGTACGAGATAACTCACGAGGAGTTATAGATGATGTGATACGAGGAATTCGTATCGAGCAAAGAGCAAGTTAAGAGTAAGATAGAGTTAGGTGAGATTTTAATTGAGGACTCATGTGATGACTGAGTTGTACAAATCTTTGTATGGGCGGCGGTTTTGTGCTTGTACTCAGTTTATCATATTGATAATCATTGGAATGTTGGTGTCGCGCTATCAATGTATATGTGGCGAAAAGGTGATTCTTTTCTCATGTGTATGTTTGATAGTTAGAAACTATTAAGATTAGACATATATTATTAAGATTAGGCGCGGTTCTTAAAACTAATGCATATGGTAAGTTCGTGACTCATAATATATGGTATGTTTTGAACCCCTCAGCGAATGGACGCCTATGGTCTGACTTGGATAAGTTCTTAAACTCATATTATTGTGGCAAGTCCTGAACTTCCAATGTATAAGTTTGATTAACTGGGGTATAATTAAGTTATGAATGAAGAATTGAGGATTATGGGAATAGATAGAATTATTAAGCAATGGATCAGTATAGAAAGTGGAGACATAAGTTTTTCCAAATCTTCTAGCTATGCTAGACTTCAAATTTTTGACATCAAGCTAAATTTGCACTATGTGCCTTTTTAAAATGAATTTTTACTCTCAACGCATGGTGACAAATGTGTATGTGTGGACTTTGGGACACTGACACATCATTACCTGTTGAGATATTATATCACTAAAACTGATTTTCAAAGAATTTCGAACTGTTTAAAGAATAATCTATGCTAATTGTTTCGGCTAGAAGAAAATAATTTGAAAATATCAAAATATATTTTATATCATTAATGCATCATGGAACCTGGTGCAAAGGTGATAAAAATGATGGAGTTATCAATGCAGAATTTCTTAGTGTTGGATATGATCTAAAGATCGTCAGCCCACTATGGTATGATGTAGTATGACAAAGTCACAAAATGACGAAATCATCAAACGACTGTAAATACAGTGCGGTATCATGACGTCATAAAATGATTTTTGAGATTTCTTTAAGATACGAGAATATATATATGTGTGTATATGTATATTTCGATTGATGTTCAAATTGTTATAGAAGTCTATGCTATTTGATTCAGCTAGACGTTTATTGAAAGATGTTCATGAAATTCAAGCGTTTATTGAAAAGTTATGCCAAACCAAATTGTTTTGGTGCGGATTCAGATGTTGAAAAGCTGAGGTGAACAACCCTGTAAGAGGGGACATGTTATCGGAGACAATGATTCCGAAAGTAATGTATATAGTCGTTACAAAGTTAAGATGGAATCGTTGTGCACGCATGACGTAGAATGCGATAAGTGATCACCTAGAGTACTTGCGGAGAGTGTTTTCGATCAGTGTGATTGCTAAACATTCTCATTAAAGATGGTTTATGGTGGTGATGCATTGTTAAACACGGAGAAGAGTTCAAGGTCCATATAGTCTTATATGTATTAAAGGTTCAAGTCGAGATACTTGATAACCTAGGAGCGTAGTTCAAGGTTTTATGACCCCTCGACATGATTTGGAATCTTTTGAATTCCTGTTATTCATATCGCTTCCCAATTATTGAGCAATTGTGGAAGATTCTTATTATTCTAAAAGGTGAAAGTGGAAAGGATGAGAAAAATTAAGCAAAACATAATAATTTCAAGAAAGAAATGAAATTCCAGAAAGAAGAGAAATGTGAAACTCTTAGAAGAGGATGAGATGAGGAATATAATGGTCTTAGAAAGATCTTTAGAGAAAGAATTGGGTTGCAGAACCTAATGAATAAATAGATATTAACATAAAATCTATTTTGATAAATGGAAGGAACGAATATTAGTAAGTCAGAATTTCGAGGACGAAATTCTTAGAAGAAGAGGTGAATGTAATGTCCTGAGAGTTTGAGAATCTAGTACATGATAATGATCCTTAGAGAAAGGTAATGAACAGGTCAAAGAATATGTAATACTCAAATATATAATTGAGTATAAGTAAATGTTATTAAATAAAACTTACAAGAATTTATTATGAAGAATGGCTGGAGTGGTAATAAATAAAACCTATATTAAGATAATGTGTTGAAAATATTCAACGATAAATGTTTAAAAAAGATTTAGTGATAACCGAGTAAGAGAAGTTTTGGTGATTCCGAGGACGGAATCCTTATAAGGGGGGAAGGATGTGACAACCCGAATTTTCATAAGTCATTAAAATAAGAATTTAATAATTGAAATTCTTATTATGAGATGTATATATTTTGAAATATGTAATTTAGTGCGAAGAGAATTATATATATACATGTATTGGGAAAAGAGGCTTAATAGTTAATTAAACTATTGAAGAAATTAAATGTAATTGTTATAAAAGGAAATTAACCTAATAATATTAGTTAATTAAGATGGAAAATTATATTATGAAATAATATAATTTAGTTAGTATGCTTGTTGGTAATGAAATTATTATGAATTAAATCTCATAAATAAAGCAAGTAATTCACTTAATTTAAATAGTGAATTAGTGTAAGCATATTTGTTTTAATAAATGAGGAAGTAGAATATTACATATGAGTGTAATATGTTAAAGTAATACGATTGTTAATATTGTAAATAGTTAAAATATTTATCGAATAAAATAAATATTTTAGTTGGAATATTTATGGTATTAAAGTGTGATAAAATTGATGGGATTTATCGTATTTTATTACGCAAGTATAATGATGATATTCTAATTTAATTAAATAATTAAATTAGAAGTGAGAATTTGTTAAACAAAGTCATAATTATAATGGGTGAATAGAAATTTTAATTTGACTAATAAGATAAATATTATTTCTTAAGGATTTAAGTTTAATTTAATTCAATTTAAAATATTAGAATTTTATTAAACAAAGTGTGACATTTTGAGAAAAGAAGATATACTATATGATAAGGAGAATTATTAAAATAAATTAAAAGGAGATTAAGGGTTCTAGCCAAACATGGCCTTGTGACCTTTTACATTTGTAACACCCACATTAAGCCATCGGTTTATTTTGTTTACGTGGTTTAGCAAAATAGAGAGAAAGAGAGGAACTTAGAGAGAAATTAAGAGAAAAAAGAATTCTCTATGAAGTTGAGAGAAAAAATCTGAGGATCAAAGAAGGGGAAGAAGAGTAATCAAGTAATCTTCATCTAAACTAAGGAAGGAATCAAGAGGTGATAATCCAATTCTAGTTTTCTTAAGTTTTTATTTTCTTGAGTTCTTCGTTGTAAATTATTTTGTTGGGTTGAATTGATGAGGAAGTTGTAATATGTTTTTATGGATATATATAATCTGTTAATCGTCGTTTTAAGGGCTATTTGATGATCGAATTCGTGAGGGTTGGGTTGTAGTAAAAAATTTCAAATAAAAGTGTTTATGTTATAGAATATGGCTTAGAAAGTACAAAATTTCATGGCCAATAGTTGTTATAATCTACGAATCGATGTTGGATTATGTTAGTATGTTAAGAAACAAAAGCGGCGTAGTTTAAATTGTGTCAACTGATTAAGAAACGAATCTGTAGCAATCAAATTCGCTAAAAGTATAAAAAATGAAGAAATTTGGAAAATTAAGGTTTTGATTCTTCAAATATGTGTATATGTAATGTTTATGTATTTGGAATGGTGTATAGCATGTTTATTGATGTTATTACATAAGTTTAAATGTTAAGTTTCATGAATTTCTGTAGGAATTTGGTTAGTTTTGGAAGTCGGGCTGAAGCGGAATGTGCAGTTTTACATGTCAGTCCAAGGCAGCAGTGCTTATTCCATATATGACACCCCCAAATCCGGGTACTTCGATTCCACGGGATTTGGTATTCACTATACAAATATCATCTATCTATCTACCCATAATAAATGCAAACCATGCAATATATAGAAATAAAAATCCTCCCCTTATGGGGTTACAACATCCAAATAATAAATACATCCCAAGTTAAGCTAACCTTAAACATTTGTGCGGAAATATATAAACAATAAGTCTTAAACAACATCATTCACATAAGTCTAAACATAAATACATCATCATATAATACAACAAGTCCTTATCACTTGTTAATCTTTCCCTTGCCTTTGCTAGTAGAAGGCTCGTCGTACTTTTCGTTCTTAACTGCAATGTTATTATTAAGCAAGAGTGAGCATGATTGCCCACAAGTAAAATAATGAAATAACAATGTATAATAACATGCGAGTGAATCAAAGACTTCTGAAATAAAAGCTCAACTTTTGAATCAAGAATGAATAACAAGAATCAAAAGATTTCTGAGGGTCATAAGACCTTGAACTATGTCCTAGGTTATCAAGGGTTATACTTGAAACCTTTAACAGTCATAAGACTATGGACCTTTCTATTTGTACTTAGGGGGATCAGCCCTTAGTACCATACTGTGCACAATATCTTAACGCTAATGCATAAGTAAATCCCTTTGCAGGGTTGTTCATCTCAGTTTGACATTCGAGTCCGCACCAAAGGAAGTTTGGTTTGGATAATTCAATAAGGGTTCTGAAATTTAGAACGTTCATCAACTATGGACTGGTTGAATCAATAAGGTTCACTAGTCTAACAAGGTTCAACAATAATGATATTCAAATTGAATAATAATCTCAAGAAGTATACAATAGAACAATATTGTATAACAGATTCAAACTTTGAAAAGATAATAAATCTTTAATATAACAATTCAAACTTGAATAATAGTAATGAGAATTTACTCGAGGTAAATAATAAACTTGAACAATGATAACAAGTAGGGTTAGGAAACTTGCCTTGTGTGTAGATTACACTTTAATTAAACTCGTTCTTTGATTTAAATCCTACATATCATTTACATTCACAACTCTAGTTAATTATAATATAATTAACCATCATAAATTCATTCTCTTTGTCTAACTTTGATAATGACCACATTTAATCAAATTACTACACTCATTGTCTCATACTTTACAATTTATGAACAATAAGCTAATAATGTATTTCATAATTCAATCCACATGCAATTATAATATTTACATGTTAAGTATCTATTTAAACATCGTATTATACTTCTAACATATTTCTATGTTCATTACATTAAGTTACTAACACATTGCTAGACTTGACATTTAAAAATAGTTCATTTCTAACATTACGGAGTTAGGCCATGCTATTTCCACTTTTATACTTGTTCTTGGCAATGCCATGCAGTATAATTCTTTAATGACATGTATTTGAAGTCACAAGGCACGAGCGTAGGCCACATGCATGAGACTCAATTTCGAGTTCTGTAATTCGCAAAAATTACAGAAAATGGCCAAGGAACTCCAATAAAACTATTACTACACGAATTTAATCATACCCATATGTTAGAATTCGTATATAAACATTACTCAACATCTATAGACTAATTTTAACCCAATAAAACACATAATTACAGAATAAAATATATAAATTTCATTGTTCTTGATGTTCTTGAAGGTTTTGAACATAAATCATGAAAATTAATACTACGGATTCGTTATAACACCGAATCTGTTCATTTAAGGTTTGGTCTCTTCGTATCAACATGCATAATAATATACGAGTGTAAATTTTACGAAATCATTTATGGTTGACATATTAAAGTTACGTATAAGGGCCATATGGCCATAACCCAAACTCTGTAATTTTGAAGCAATCATATACGATGTAATATTATGAAACTGATGATAGGGAATCATCTAATACATAGAGAAACACATTAAAACAACATCTTAACACATATATGTACATAATTCATACTCCTTCCAATTTACAGAGACTTTACAGAAAACTTGAAAGCCATTTTTTATAAAACTTAAACAAGCGTAACTTTAAAATTTGAGAAGAAGATTACCCATATTGTAGAATATAGATTAGTAGGCTTAGATGCTTTTCTATTCCTCACTCTCAATCTCCTTCAAAATTAACTCTGTGAAATTCTCAATCTTTCTCTCTGTTTATTTCCAGACTTAACCAATAATGAAAAAGGAAAGGAGAGAAGATAATATTATAATAAATAAGATCGATGGCAAGATTATGGTGGATTACCCATCATGGATTAACTGCCCATAACTCCTACTAAGGCCATGTTTGGCTAGGCTTAATAGATTTCAAAAACCATTTAATTTAATAAAGCTTTATCATATAGTTTAATTAATGTCACACTCCTTCATAAAATAAATCAATATTTTATTTAATTTACTTTAAATAAAATATAATAAATTCTCATAAATTCACATAGTCACATAATTAAATTTCTCATTAATAAATAATGTCAAATTATTAACTCTCTAATTAATAATTAAATTAATTAAAATACATTAGGCTTATTTAGTATTTCTTTTAATACAATAAGCTCACATAATTATATATATTGAATAATAAAATTATCCACATTAATTTAATAAATGTAACACATATAATTAAATTAATCTATCACAATTGCATCAATTAATTATTTAATCGAATAATTAATTCATCGAAAAATATTTATTTAATTCAATAAATATTAAATTAAATTACAAAAATCTCGTTAAATACAACTACGACCGAGAAATTGGTAGAGCCTTCGCCGTTGGTCTTCTGTGATCTTCTGCAAATTGCTAAGCAGGTGCAAGTAGGGCTTGGGGCAACCAAATTGCTTGGCAAATGTTTCTAAGCTTTGATAAAGCGAGAGAAGTCTGTCTATTTGAGGATTTCCAAGTATAGGTCTAATCTAGTTTAACATGCAAGATAATGATGTAGAGACATAAGTGAAGAACTTAACCACGTGTTAAGTATCAATTAAAAGAAATAATTTGAAAGTATAAAATAAAATTTAAATAATGATAGGAAGGTTAAGTTAATTAATTTAACTAACCTAATATACATCTAAAAGGATGTAGATGCAAGATTGTAAGAACTTGACTAAATGTTAGGTAACCATTTGAATGAAGTAATTTAAAAGCATGAGATGGAAGTTGATTTAATTAACTTTAATGAGGATAATACATTAATATAAGGTAATATCAAGCTATGACGACTTAACCAAATGCTAAATGTAGATTAAAAAAGAAGTATAAAGAAATACGAGATGAAGGTTAACTAAAATAATGTTAACAACCATTATATGTCTAATGTAATATAAAGACAAGGTTAAAGACTTAACTGAATGTCAAATGTCAATAAAAGTGGAATGCAATGAGAATGAAAAAAGATTTTTAATGTAATTAAACTGATTGAACAAAGAGGTGTCGTAACAAGACTTAAACACTAGATTAAACATCGAGTGACGATTAGAAGGAAATGTTTTGAAATAAAAAGATAAGATGAAGAGTCAATGCAATCTAATTGATTTCATTGTATATATGTAACTGATGCTTGTATATATGAACTTCTAAACTATTGTAGGATAAACGCAAAGCAGTAAGCTGTAGTTGGTAAGCAACGAATCAAGCAAGTCTTTCAGTTCCTATTTGCTATGTGAAATTGGTGATTAACTGTTTTAAATCTTTGTTGCAAATAACATGATATGTTATATTTATGTTTAATGTATGAAACATTGATTGAATATAGCGTGCTGATTGAGTAAGGAACTCAATCTTTATATGTGTTATATGAACTGTAACATGTATGTTATGTTAGTACAATGTTTATGAGATATATGTTGATGCATGTTATTATATGCTACGTGATGCATGAAAACTGTTAGATTTTGCTGGGCTGTCGAGCCAACCTTGTAAATAACCATTTTTGCAGGTTAAAGGTTGAAGATGTCACTATGTGCTACTTGAATGAAGTGGTTCAGAAATAATATATGAAGATTTATATTTTAGCTAAAGTTGCTATTTCCTTAAACCAGGATTAAGACTCATGAGATGTATTAAATGTTTTATGATGTATAGTTTTATATTGAGTTGTAAAGATAGATTAAGAGTTATCTGATATGTAAAAGTTATCGGATTGAAATGTAAAATTTTATATGATAACAGTGATAAAGCGAATCATAAAATAAGAGTGATTCAAAGACATGTAGTTGATAAAGGTTATGATTCAGGAAAATAAAAGTTTAAATTATTCCGCATTTTATAAAGTTTAACATCGAATAATGATGTTGAGCAGAAGGTAGATGAGATATTAACGACCGAAGTTAATAATTAAATTCTATGAATTTTGGGGTCGTTACATTAGGAATGGCATTAGCGTAGAATTCTTTCACGACTGCGACAACTGTTGATTCAGGCGGCTTGGTGAAATGCACCCATTTCATTTTGACAATCATGGCATTCATCTGACCATCCAATTTTTCATCAGGCCTAAACCCTCACTCAGGCACCAAACTATGAGACAAGAAATTCTAAGTATACCGCTTATAGGCCTCTTCCGTTGGAAATTTTACTGCATCCCAAGTCTGAGCACGAGATCGAGAAGAGGATGGAGGAGGGGGGCCAATACTAGTTCTAGGACGCTTAGAAGCCATATTTGATTTGCATGAATAATCTAAAGGCACGCTCTGTTAAGTAATTTTTCAACCCAAAACGCAACTGAGAATTTACATCTTGATTGCTTGGCTTATAAAGATGAAGGCGTGAATGGAGGCAACGGTTAGCAGTGCAATTAAAAGGATGGTTGGGCGCCCAAACGGTAAGAAACGGCCGATGGTTGGGTTGCCTAACGGCTCTGCGGATAGGAGACGTTGTCGCTTGGAGAGGAAAATGGGCAAGGTACAACAGATATGAGAGGAGAGAGAAGAATTAACTCTGCAATTTAAGTGACACGCATCATTTAAACAACAAAAACACGCTGATGGCGCTGCGGCGCGATGGATGGCGTTGCGGCTCGGGGTCAAACCTACTCTGGTGCTGAGGCGCAGATAATGGCGTTGGGGCGCGAGCTTGTTGGAAGACTGAGGCGCTACGACGCGGGGATGAGTGTCCTAGATGGCGCTGCAGTGCGAGTTTACAGTAGGTCCTTGTAGGGTTTTCGGCACAAAAAAGCAGTGAAAATATAAAATAATCAAAGCAATTTCCAAAACCCAAAACAGGATCCATATGAAACAGAAATTAATTCAGTGGTTTAGATATTATACCGATTATGAAAGAGTTCTGAAACGGAGTTTGAATCTTTTACGCATCCAATGTAATCAAGGCGTCTACTTGGTATCCACACGAACGCTCAAGTGAATCGTCCCTACGATCTGCAGAAGAAGGAACCATGGTACTAGCCACCAAGGATGAGGATTTTCAAATGTTTTCTCTAGTCTCTCTCTAAGAAATGCTTAGGGTTTTGTATTTTGACGTAATCCTAAAATGACCGATATATATCATATATATAGCGATTATGAGGAATTAATCAAAACCTAATATTATTAAAATCCAATTTATATATATCTTAATTAAGTCTTACTTAATTAATATACCTATATATATATATATATATATATATATATATATATAAATTATCCTATTAATTTAAATTAAATAATTTAAATACTATCAATCATATTGACATATTTAAATCTTTATAATTTAAATTAATTCCCTTTTAATTATGTTCTATGTGTGTGATCCTATAGGTTATTATTACGTTGGCAATAATTTTAAAATTATATTATAAAATTATAAACAGTGAGAGGCATCTAGTAATGCATCACTGCTACCCAAGTAATAATAAGATCGATGATTCGATACAACCTTTTATTGACCAATGTATCAATATAATTTAATCATTTTAACCTTAATATCCTAGATTAAACTCGAGTCATGGAATGTGTCATACTCTTCATAATTTAATCTGAGTTTTTCTTGATTAACGAGTAGACTATATAAAATAAATCACTATTTGAGCATGGCCATGCATTTCATAGTCCTACTCAATCAAGAGGCCTATGGATATTACCCCTAATATATAGGATGGTTAAATTCCATCTAAATCACTCATATCCCTCACACGATTCATGATGTACCCAATAATCACCTTTATAGTCCACCCTATTAAAGGTGACATTTGATGATATCAAAGTACATAAATTCCCGTGTAGAAATATAGTGATTTCAGGTCGGAGGACCATTACATCATTGTCACTATGAGAATTGCTAATGACACTTCATATAATGCTCCACATAGAATTCTCATGGTGGGTCTGTCCAGTACATCGTTCTCTAACATGTACCTATGCATTGACTTAATATCTCGTATATTTATGACCAATGAGATTTTGTCATCAGTCAATCCACATACTACTTTTAATGCATCATTGTTGTCCCATCAACAATGATACTCGACTAGGGACATTTAAGAACAATGATACTAATTATAATTATATAATCTCATGTTCAAGTCATATACTTGAAACTATATAATTTGTATCACTATTCTAAGGATTTTTATTATGTTAACATTTATATAACACAGTAAATAAAACTATAATAAAATCATTCATTTATTCAATCAAATATAATATCAAAACGTTAAGCAATTATATCAAATAATTGGCCTCTAGGGCATAAACTCTAACAGTCTCCCACTTGCACTAGAGCCAATCACTCATGTATCTAATACCCATGGAACTAGTGTGACCGTCTTGCTTCTGCTGCGACAAAGCCTTGGTCAGTGGATCTGCAACATTATCATCTGTTGGCACTCTTCTTATATGTACATCTCCTCTATCAATGATTTCACGGATGAGATGATACCGTCTAAGTATATGCTTGGATCGTTGGTGCTTTGGGTTCCTTAGCTTTGTCTAATGGCTCCATTATTATCACAAGATAGCTTAACCGGATCAACAATGGTTGGAACAACACCAAGTTCGATGACAAACTTTTTAATCCATACCTCCTTGCCAGCACTAGAAGCGTTAGAATATACTCACCTACTTGTTGAGATCCGCCATCGCCTCTTGCTTGAACTCTTCCACCTAACAAAGACCATCATTAAGGCAAAACACAAAACCTGACTGAGACTTATAGTCATCATTGTCAGTCTAGAAACTAGCATCTGTGTAACCCTTTACTTCCAGTTCGTCTTCACCTCCATCTACCAAGAATGGATCCTTAGTCCTTTTCAGATACTTGAGGATATTCTTGACTGCTATCCAGTGACCTTCACCTGGATTCAACCAGTATCTGCTCGTCATACTCAAAGCATACGAGACATCCGGACAAGTACATATCATTGCATACATGATAGATCCAATTGCCGAAGCATAAGGGATCTTTCTCATACGCTCATCATCATCTTGTGATTTAGGACATTGGGCCTTAGAGATCTTTACACCATGAGTCACGGGTAAGTTTCCTCTTTTACTCTTGCATGTCTTTGACTGCTTTCAACACTTCATCAATTTATATGTACTTTGACTTAGGCCGAGCATTTTTCTCGATCTATCTCTATATATCCTGATACCTAAAATGTAGGCAGCATCGCCCAAATCTTTCATGGAGAAACATTTTCCTAACCATGTTTTTACAGCCTGTAAGGAAGGAATGTCATTCCAAATAATTAATATGTCATCAACATATAATACTAGGAATACAATGTGACTCCCACTAACCTTCTTATATACACAAGGTTCATATTCATTTTTTATAAAGCCAAACTCTTTGACTACTTCATCAAATCAAAGATTCCAACTCCGAGAGGCTTGCTTTAATCCATAAATGGATCGTTGCAGTTTACATACATTTCCAGCATCCTTTGGAGTGACAAAACCCTCAGGTTGTGTCATATACACATCCTAAAGGAGATTTCCATTAAGGAAAGCAGTTTTGACATCCATCTGCCAGATTTTGTAATCATAAAAAGCTGCAATAGCAAATAAGATCCTGATGGATTTAACCATTGCCACTGGAGAGAAGGTTTCATCATAGTCAACACCTTGAATTTATTTGAAACCTTTTGCTACCAGTCGACCTTTGTAGGTTTGTACATTACCATCCATGTCGATTTTCTTCTTGAAAACCCACTTGCACGCGATTGGTTTTACCCCTTCGGGTGGATCAACCAGAGTCCATACTTAGTTAGTATACATGGAGTCCATCTCAAATTTCATGGCTTCAAGCCATTTCTCAGAATCTGGTCCATTCATAGATTCTTGGTAGGAAGCAGGCTCATCTTGATCTATGAGCATCACATCGCCGTTTTGAGACACAAGATATCCATAATATCTCTCGGGCTCTTGGCGTGTCCTACCAGATCTACAAATGCCTTGTGTAATTTGAGCAGGTTCACTTTCCACAATATCTTGTGGTTCCTACTCACGTTCCAACTCAGGTTCAATGATATTTTGTGGTTCTCGAATTTCTTCGAGTTCTACTTTCCTCCCACTATTTCCTTTAGAGATAAATTCTCTTTCTACAAAAATACCAATTCGAGCAACAAACACTTTGTTCTCAGAAGGTTTGTAGAAATAATACCCTTTTGTTTCCTTTGGGTATCCCACAAAATTACATTTATCAGATTTGGGTCCAAGCTTATCAGAATCCAATCGTTTAACAAACGCCTCATAACCCCAAATCTTCAGGAACGACATACTAGGACGTTTCCCAGTCCACATCTCATACAGTGTCTTCTGAGCCGTCTTTATAGAAACACGGTTAAGTGTGAATGCAGCTGTCTCTAGGGCATGACCCCAGAAGCTTATTGGAAGATATACATGACTCATCATTGATCGTACCATGTCCAACAAGGTGCAATTCCTCCTCTCTGATACACCATTCCATTGTGGTGTTCCTGGTGGAGTGAGTTGTGATATAATACCACACTCCTTTAGAATGTCATCAAAGTCTTGGCATAAGTATTCACCTCCTCGATCAGATCAAAGGGCTTTTATGCTTTTGCCAAATTGGTTTTGAACTTCATTCTTGAATTCCTTGAACTTTTTAAAGGATTCGGATTTGTGTCTCATAAGATACACATATCCATATCTCTTGAAAGTCGTCGAGAATTGTAATGAAGTAATAAAACCTACCTCTTGCTAACGAACTCATGGGTCCACATACATCACTGTATATAAGTCCCAATACATCGCTAGCCTTGCTTCACTCGTGTCCAAATGAAAGGGCTTTTAGTCATCTTGCCTAATAAACAAGACTCACATTTCTCATATGATTCAAAATCAAATGAATCCAAAAACCCATCTTTATGGAGTTTGGGTATGCGTTTCTCATTTATATGGCCTAAACGACAATGCTAGAGATATGTCGGATTTGAATCATTTGATTTAAATCGTTTTGTATTTATGTTATAGATAGGCATTTCTAAATCAAGAATATAAAGACCATTAAACAATTGTGCAACACCATAGCATATATCATTCAAGTAAACCGAACAACGATTGTTCTTTATTATAAATATAAAACCTTTCTTGTCCAAACAAGAAATAGAAATAATGTTTTTGCTTATAGCAGGCACAAAATAACAATCTTCTAATTCAAAAACTAGCCCAGTGGGCAAAGATAAATGATAAGTTCCTACGACCAGTGCAACAACTTTTGCTCCATTCCCAACTCGTTGGTCAACCTCTCCTTTCGCCAAATTCATACTCCTTCAGAGTTCCTGCACATTAACACAAATGTGAGAACCACATCCAGTATCCAATACCCATGATGTAGAAGTAGACAAGTTGACTTCTATAACATATATACCTGAATCAGAAGTCGCACTTTCTTTCCTTTTCTTCACTTCTTCCAAATAAGCATGACAGTTCCCCTTCTAGTGTCCAGGTTTTCCAAAGAAGTGACACTCACCTTCTTTAGCCACCCCACCTTTAGGTTTTAAAGCCTGTTTGGTTTTGGAATTGGGTTTGGCAAAAGATTTAGATCCTATCTTCTTCTTGTCTTTCCAATTTCCCTTAGCATTCCCCTTTTGCACCATCATTATGGGAGCGGGTCCTGCCTTTTTAATGTTGTTCTCGGCAGTTCTTAACATGCTCAACAACTCAGTAAGGGGTTTCTCAATTTCATTCATAAGATAATTCATAACAAATTGAGAGTAGCTATTGTTCAAGGCTTGCAAAACAAGATCTATTTGGGCTTCCGGAGTGATTGGAAAACCCAACCTATCAAGGTACTCAATATACCCAATCATTTTTAGCACATGTGGACCAACTGGATCACGTTCACCCATCTTGCAGTGATATAACGCCTTGCTTGTATCATACCTCTCCTGTCGAGCATGCCCTTCGAACAATTTCTTGAGATGCTCGATCATCTCATAAGCATCCATCAACTCATGTTGCTTCTGAAGCTTAGCGTTCATGGTTGCTAGCATGAGACAACTCACGTCTAGAGCATCATCTTGATGCTTCTTGTAAGCATTATGCTCCGCACATGGTACAGTGATAGCTGGTGCTGCAGGAATTGGCCCATCAAGGACATATAGCTTGCTCTCTTGTTTGAGGACAATCCTCAAGTTCCTATGTCAGTCAAAGAAATTAATTCCACTAAGCTTGTCCTTCTCAAGGACTGATCGTAGTGAAAGACTACTTGTGTTGTTGTTGTTTGCCATTGATATCTACAATTTATAAGTGCAAAATAATAAGTCAAATTGCAGAGTTGATATTATGTAATTGATAACAGTACATTCAAAATATACCTCCCACTATTTTATTCAAATTAATAGCCCTCACCATAAATTCGGAAAGCATTTTCTATTAAATCTTTCTAGTGAGCCAAGATCCATATTTCATTATGCCTTAAGTTAGCTTTGGCTAATCTCTTAAAACAGAATTATTTAGGTAGACAACCCTTTGTCAATTATATCATATATAACTCTTGGATAGTTTGGTAAACAGCATTTGTTTTTAGTCCATCTAATGGTACCTGCCAAACTCCATGCCTCTAAGTCCACAATCCTATTGTGATAACTTAGTTAAGTCGAGCCCAATGATTTTAACAGTTTGGATATCATAATTATCCTATCGCATCTTACCTACATAAATAGGGTACTTTTCTTTGGCAAACCTACATCCATTGATCAAGGTCTTGATGAGTGTTATTCATTGGAAGGCATCTGATTTAAACTTATTAATTTATTGAGGGATTTTATAAATTAATTTAGATCTCACCAATTTTAATCTTATTAAGCATGCACATTATTTATCATATCATATCGCATACAAGCATAAATAAAGTGCAAAAAATAAATGTGTCACAGTTATGGCACAATCCACTGTCAATCTTTTCAAGCTAATGAAAGATTGAAGGTCAATCTAAGGTGGTAAAAGATCTTCAAAATAGTAGCTCCCTTGGATCTTCCTCATATATGTGCCTCCCCTCCATCATCATCTTTCCATCGTGTTCTCCATCTCGTTATCTTCATCGATTACAGATTATTACATGACATAAAGTAATCTCGAGTCACATTCGAGGTGATTTAGATGAGAAGAGAATATTACATTAGAATTTATAGAAAGACACGGCATGCAAGCCGTATTTCAAAACCAAAAACCACTAACCTATGGGTCAAAAGGCCATAACTATGCACCATGCATATCACAATAAACATATAACTGTGACGCCCCCAAAATAGGTATACATCACCCATCTTGAGTCGCCAAATACATGGTACAGAATCCAAATACAAACTTAATTATACAACAGTCGTGTAAAATATGACTAAACATATGCTGTGAGAATAAATTATCATTAGCCTTCAACAATGTTAAACTGATAAAATATAATAAACATCAAGTTTAACTGCAGCGGAACAAACAATCCATTAGAAGAGTCAAGTAGAGAATAAAATCTACTATCTTCTATGATTTAAAAGGTTTTTCATTACTTTTATCGAGACTCAACTTAATAAATAATCCACATCATCCCCAAGACTACTGACGAGGATATTCATTAGTATCACGACCAAAAATTATCCATGCACTACGGGCCAAGGATATTCGTATTCATCAATGGTCATGATCATGCCAACAATCGTCCATCAATGCACTACGGGCCAATGAGGACTTTTTCCACATCATTTGTAATATTACGGTCATGATTACAAGAATAATCATTGGTCATAATCATACCAAGTCCATCTATGTACTACACTGAGCCACGTATTGACTTTCAACATAATATAAACATGAGGATGATGAAAATGATATAAGAATTCAATAAAACAAGTTCAAGAATTAATTTATCCAGGAACCAATAACGTCCAAATTGTCAACATGACACTTCTTTGTGGAGTAAAATTCAAGAATGTTCAGAAGAATATTTCCATGAAAAGATACTGGATGAAACGCAAATATCAAGGATATTCCACTAATTTCATGGAGTATAGAAGTCAAAGCTTTAACCAACTGAGTATAATAACGAATGGAATAACAAAAGAAATCACCAGGCATGCGATAGACCGCACAGACAGGTTATTCCAATAGAATAATAAATAACGGAACCAGGTCATGCGTAAACGCACAGACAGGATATTCCAACAGAATAATAAATAATGGAACCATGTCATGCGTAGACGCACAGACAGGATGTTCCAACATAATAATAAAGAATTGAATAACAGAAGAATTTCACCAAGTATAGGGTATCCCGCGTATACAGGTTATTCCAATAGAATAATAAAGAATGGAATAACAGAAGTTCTCTTCATGAATAAGAAAGAAAGAATACCCCTTATGAGTACAACAAATAATATCCCTTACCGTAAAAGAAACTAGATATAAAAGTAGGGAAGTAGCAGAATACTTTCTTCTTTCTCTCTAAAATTTTCTCTCTCTAGAGTTTCAGTGAATTCGTAAGAAATAATAAAGGAATGAGCTTATATTTATATGAGGATGGAAGGATACTATTTAAGAAAAATATCACGGGTGAACAGTTTTTTTTTCAGACGAAATAATTTGTAGAGTCACAGCTTCACTGATCCAATGCATCAGTAATCTTTTTCAAAGAGTTGTCCAATGAAAAAAATGAACACATGCCAATTTAAAAACCTTGACCAATTAAAAAGCTCCCTTAATAACAAGCTAACAATAATACTGCATGATTGAGAAGTTTTGGCCAATAATGACCAAGCATGGAAAATCATTCCAAAACCTGCCAAAATATCCACCAGGACTACCACCACCCGCATGTTACATTATATATATATATATATATATATATATATATATATATATTCCACCCACCACACACATAATATTATATATATAAAAATTCCCTCAATATTTTTAATAACATTTATCATCATTATTATAATTCATAATATTAATCGACCAGGTCGTTCCCAGGAAAGAGGGGGCTTTCCAATAAGAATTTCTCCCTATTAGTGCGCAATTAGGTGACAAAATCTCTCCTTGACAGAACTTCTAGACATCGTTAATATTGCAAATAATAATATTAATAACTTTGTCGTCTCAATTATTGATTTAATAATATATAAAATATTGACAATAATTGAGTCAAATAACGTGAGATATTATGCATCAATTACTGTAGGAATAATTGAACAAAATTGAGTGACTTCTCACGTAAGCATCAATAATCAATATTGTGTGCTACTGTGCAACTACGCGTATTATTGTACTTTTAACACCGGGTGTTTCAACAGTTAACGGTAAAACTTCCGCCGTTATTTTCATAAAATATTTTTGTCGTTTTCTCAATCCGACAATAATTTCGTTGTGGGGTCCACCAATGATTGTCTTAGTTATCTAAATATTCCTGTTAAAACGAATATTCCCCGACCAATCGAATATTATATAACAACTTGCGTACTTTGCAAAATTTATAAATATTACCCACAACTATAACATTATATCAAATTCATTCCATAATATTCAAAAATGATATTTATAGAAAATTCATCTTTATTTATAAAAGTTGGGGTCTTACAACCTCCCCTTCTTATGAAATTTTGCCCTCGAAATTAGAGTGCGATTACAGGTATGTCGAAGAGGTAAGGATACCTTGATTTTATTTCAAATTCTAACTCCCGTGTCATTTCCTCAACATCGTGGTTTCTCCACAAAAATTTGACTTGAGGTATAACCTTGGAGCGTAGAATATGTTCCTTCTTATCCAAGATTTGAATAGAAACCTCTTCTTACGTTAAATCTTCCGCTATTTCGTCCGGTTCTACCTCAATAATGTGGTTCGGGTCTTCCACATATTTATGTAACATGGATATGTGAAAAACATTATGAACACGAGACATACTTGGCGGTAAAGCGAGTCTATACGCCACAGTTCCTACTCGATCGAGGATTAAAAATGGGCCAATGAATCGAGGATTGAGTTTTCCTCTCTTTCCAAATCTCGTAACTCCTTTCCATGGAGCAACACATAACAACCCATGATCTCCAATATCGAATTCCACGTCCTTTCGATGAAGATCAACATAACTCTTTTGTCGATCTTGTGAGGTTTTTATACGTTGCCGGATCGTTTGAATCTTTTCCGTAGTCATACGTACCAACTCCGGTCCCAACAACGTTGCTTCACCCATCTCATCCCAACATACTGGAGAATGACACTTTCTTCCATACAACGCTTCGAATGGAGCCATGTCAATACTTGCTTGATAACTGTTGTTGTAGAAAAACTCCACCAATGGTAAGAACTTGTCCCAACTTCCCTTGAAATCAAGGGCACGGAGTCTTAATAGATCTTCAAGAGTTTGAATAGTCCTCTCCGACTGTCCATCCGTCTGAGAATGATATGCCGATCTAAATAGTAAATCTGTGCCCATAGCTTTTTGCAAACTAACCTAAAATCGTGAAGTGAATCTTCGGTCTCGATCAGACAATATGGATACTGGCATACCATGCAATCTTACAACCTCGTTTATGTATATACGAGCAAGACGTTCAAGTGTATAAGTTTCTCATATAGTTAAGAAGTGAGCAGACTTGGTCAATCTATCAACAATGACCCAAAATGCATCTATGAATTGAGAAACCTTGGGAAGACCAGTAACAAAATCCATGGTAATGTGCTCCCACTTCCATTCTGGAATTTCAAGTGGTTGCAATGGACCTTTTGGTACTTGATGCTCCGCTTTAACTCATTGACAAGTTAGACAACTTGAGATAAACATCGCTATCTCTCTCTTCATATTGCTCCAACAAAATGTATGACGAAGATCATGATACATTTTGGTACTCCCAGGATGGATTGCAAACTGTAACGCCCCGAAAATAGGTTCATTCCATCCAACCCATTCTGAGTCGCCAAATACATGGTACAGGAAACAACTACAACTTTATTACAACAACTGTCGTGCAAAATACAACAACACATATGTTGTGAGTTTTGATACTAAAATATACCAACTGTGACTCTGGACACCAACTTGGATACCACGTCACCATGACACCTTACATAAAGGTACAGTCAAAAATTGTTTTAGAAATTAAAACCTTTGGGAAGTGCTCAAGGAAACCTTAGTACATGGGAGGCCATGCGTCTAGGTTATTATAGATATCATATGCCCACAGAATTATCCTTGGTTGACCCAATAGACCCCAAAGAAAAATGAGAAGATTACTATCATATTCTTCCCAATGGTGAGTCTTCTCTTGCCATATTATTATCTCCACTGTCTCTAATTGAGAATTATACTTCAACCAAACTCGAAGATTATATAGGTAGTGCTCGTATATATACTCAGCAAGTGGATGAGCACAACCCTGTCCTATGATGACACGAGGTGGTATGTCATTAGACATCTTGTATGATAGTGGCAAAACACCCTTCCAACGTTGGATTCGCTTCACCCTATTTGATTCAACAAATATAACTACTAAATGATGACCACCGTTCTATTACCCTGTTATCCCCGCTCGACTCAGCTACACTCGTATTACCTGAAAGGAATTGTGAAGCAAAAGGGTGAGCACAACTAGCTCGGTAAAGAATATTATGACTAAAGATAAATAAATTATCAATAGTCTTCATTAGTAATAAATCAGAGATTTAGAACATATGGTAGATGATAAAACTTTTCAACCATAGTTGCAGCGGAACGAACAATCCATTAGAAGAGTCAAATAGACCATAAAATCTATTATCTTCTCCGTGTTAAAAGTCCACCAACAATGTTTTATCCCTGTAACATCAATCAACAATTCCTGTCCACAATCACGTGTATAACTCATAATCGTAATTGTAATTCTAAATTCCTTTTCTCATCTAGGACAAAGATAATTTTCATCACCTGAAACATCAAAGATTATGGTTATACCAAATCACAGTTTATGTTCATAATCCTACTAATAAATTCATCTTTGCACTACGGGCCAAAGATATTCATCAACAAGTCATCTTTGCACTACAGGCCAAAGATATTCAACAACAGGTCATCTTTGCATTACGAGCCAAAGATATTCATCAGAAATCATTCATCTTTGCACTAAAGGCCAAAGATATTCAGTTATATCATCATTTAGGACTGAGGATGATGAAAAATATTTTAAAGAAAACGAATCCAGTGAAACAAAAGAATAAATATTAAGGATTCGTATTTCAGCTATTCCATGTCTAAAAATACCTCATAAATAATCATGTTGGAGTAAAATTCAAGAATGATCAAAACATGGATACAATCAAAGCTAGTATCCAGAATAGATATTTTGGACAAAAAAAAAAGAAAATTTCATTTCTCGGTGAATAGTGTCGTATTTGTGAATAGTACCGTATACGTGAATAGTAACTCCGACACTAAAAGATAGAAATTTCACAAAAACATCATCATGCTTCGTGAATAGTACTCGTGAATAGTAACCCCGACATGAAAAAGTTCCAAATTTGATAAAAATTTCCAACCAATATTTCGGCATAATGATATTGAAGAAATAATATCATTTTGGAATTAAATAAGATCCCTTACTATCCCTTACCTCAAAAGAGCAGTACTTCTGACTGGAATAACGCTGAACGAACTTGCACCGTATAGAAACACTCAAGATATCAAAATACTCACAAGAATACACTCGATAATATAGAGAGAGAAATAGAGAGAAAACTTCAGTTTCTGGTGTGATTTTCAATTCTAACCTAAGGCACCCTATTTATAGGAAAATGCTTAGAACACCAAAGCAGAAAATTTAATAAAATATTATTATTATTTAATAAATTAACTACGCACACCCAAGGAACCATATTTCAGCAATTAACATGTGCAACCAACTTGTTAAAAATGTTTTTCTTAAAATAATTAATTAAAACTTCCAAAAATCAATTATTTCGGAACTTCGGAACTTCAATAATTCATAATAAATAGCCTTTTTATCAGAAAATTCGAATCTCACAACTTTCTATAGGAAATTCAATTCTCTACAACTTTGCAGAAGAAAGTTTTTCCAAATTCCAAACAGAAATTGACCAAAATCCATAAACGGGCGATTTTACAGGCTATAATCAAATTTCAGTCAAGAAATGGGTCCACCAACATGTTTAACATGTTTTAAAAAACTTTTGTAACAAAAATACTCTTCCTCCTAATGTACTCATATATCCCACATTCATTGTAAAAATATCATCATTATTGTATTATAATAATATAATAAAATATTAATTTATCAGAAAAGATAAAATATCAATTTTCAACAATTGTCATTTTAAAAAATTTCTCCATCTATATCCACATAAAATGAATATTTTCCTCATCATATAAATCAATAATTTAATTATTCATAAATAATATTACAGAATCACAATATTGACAACCAGACAGTTCCCAAGAAAGAGGGGGTTTTCCAATAAGAATTTCTTCTTACTGGCGCGCAATTAGGTGACCAAACCTCTCCTTAGATAGAACTTTCTAGACATTGCCAATAATGTTAAATAGTAATATTATTAAAATAATATGAACTATTAATCTGATAATGGAAAATACTGTGTAGTGACAATTATTGAAACAACAATAATATAAAATATCAACGCAGCAATTATTGAATCAATAAAATAAAATACTGAACAGTAATTTCTGTAACAATTATTGAGTAGTGCCTTCTTACGTAAGAATCAATAATTCAAAAATACTTTGTGCAACAACGCCAGACATACTTTACTTTACCCAATTTGGGTATTCCAACAATGTTAATTCTGTAACCACTACTGCCGTTATTTATAAAAACTTTAATTTGTCTTTTTCTTCATCTGACAGTTATTCTGTTATGGGGCCCAAATATGGCTGCGCTGTCGTACGAATATTCCCCGACAACAATGAATATTTTATAACCAGTTGCGTATTTTTGAAAAATTTTCATATATCACCCTTAACTTTAACTTTTTATCAATTTAACCATTTACTGAATTGTAATTATAAGAAAAATTGAATACTTTTATTTCATTAAATTTGGGTTCTTACACAAACGGTGTGTTGTGCGCCTCCATCATGATTTTATACTTTAAATCAAGGTCGTTAGGAACACAAAGTCTGGAGTTGACTCGAAGTATTCCTTCTTCATCGATTCTTGCTTCCGTCATAGCACCTTCTTGCATTTTCTTCCTCATATGCATCAGCTCCAGGTTTGTAGCTTGAGCAGCTTTAACTTTATCGATTAAAGTCAGTTCTACTCGTATATTCGCCATCATCACATGGATCCCTAGAGTCTTTAACTATATCTCCATCCTTTGCAAGTCACACAAAATGGGCCTTTGCGTTGACAATATCGCACTCGTACTTGCATATGATCTTCTACTCAATGCGTCAGCTACCACGTTCGCTTTTCCAGGATGGTATTGGATGGTATGATCATAATCTTTCATCAGCCAAGCCAACGTCGTTGTGGCATGTTGAGTTCCTTTTGAGTAAAGAAATATTTGAGGCTTTTATGATCTGTAAAGATCTCCACTTTCTCCCCATATAAGTAATGCCTCCAAATTTTAAGGGCAAAGACAACAACTGCCAACTCTAGATCATGAGTAGAATAACTCCTCTCATATTCTTTGAGTTGTCGCGAGGCATAGGCTATGACTTTCCCATGTTGCATGAGAACACATCCCAACCCTTCGCATGAAACATCACTGTAGATGACAAATCCCTCCAAGCCAGATGGTATTGTAAGAATAGGTGCTGAAATAAGTCTCCTCTTGAGTTCTTGAAAACTCTTCTCACATTCTTCGCTCTAACCGAACTTTGTATCTTTCTGAGTCAGCTGAGTTAATGGAGTAGCGATTCGAGAAAATCCTTCCACGAATCTCCGATAATAACCAGCTAAACCGAGAAAGCTACGTACTTCGGTTACTGATTTAGATTGCTCCCAGCTTTGAATTGCTTCAATTTTTGCCATGTCAATAGATATTCCATGACTTGATATTACGTGCCCAAGGAATGCTACTTCCTCAAGCCAGAACTCGTATTTCTTCAACTTGGCATAAAGCTTGTATTCACGAAGCTTTTGGAGTACCAGCCTCAAGTGTTGCTCATGATCTTCACGGCTTTTGGAATAAACAAGGATGTCATCAATAAAGACGACCACAAAGTGATTCAAATATTCCTTAAATACTCGATTCATCATATCCATGAAGGCAGTAGGTGCATTAGTCAATCCAAAGGACATGACTAGAAATTCATAATGCATGTACCGAGTTCTGAAAGCCGTCTTTGGAATGTCATCTGTTCTAATCTTCAATTGGTGATATCCGGAACGAAGATCAATCTTTAAAAAGAATTTGGCTCCTTGCAACTGGTCAAACAGGTCACCAATACGTGGCAATGGGTACCAATTTTTTATGGTGACATGATTCAACTCCCGATAATCAATACAAAGTCGCATACTCCCATCTTTCTTCTTCACGAATAGAACAGGAGCACCCCAAGGAGAAGTACTAGGACGAATAAAGCCAATGTCTAACAATTCCTGCGATTGGGTCTTTAACTCCACGAAGTTCAATAGAGCCATTCGATATGGGGCTTTGGAAATGGGTTTTGTCTTAGGTTCAAGGTCGATACAAAATTCAATTTCACGCTCTGGGGGTAGGCCAGGAAGTTCTTCAGGGAATACGTCAGGGAATTTATTAACAATAGAAATATCATTCAAAACTGACGTGTTTTTGTTTAGATCCGTGACATGAGCTAAGAAAGCTTGACATCCATTTTTTAATAAACGAATAGCTTTATGGCTTGAGATGACCGTGATTGATTTTAATGGTTTGGTCGCTTGAATTCGCATAATAGGTTGATTAGGAATATGAAAGCTAACAACCTTACGAAAATAATCAATTTTAGCATGATGAGTAGTTAACCAATCAATCCCTAGAATCACATCAAATGCAAGTATTTTCAATGAAATAAGATCGACAAGTAATGTGAGGGTACCGATTTGAACCAAACAAGACTTATAAATAGTGGATGTAATGAAGGTTTCTCCCAACGGAGTTTCCACAGATAAGTCAAAGTCTAATTTCTCCGGAGTTAAATTTAATCGTTGAGCGCAAGTAGGAGAAATAAAAAAATGGGTAGAACCGATATCAAATAAGGTATAGACTTCGCTAGAGTTTATGATAAGCTTACCCGTGATGACCTCATTCGGGTTCTCTGCTTTCAGGAAGGTCACAACAAACGCTCTCCCTTGTACTGACTTTTCTGGGATGGCCTTTGGTGCCTCCATCCTAGCTGAACTTGTCTTCGGTGAATGACAAAATCGGGCTAAGTGACCTTCTCTTCCACAATTATAACATGCTTTGGATGGCATCGCGCAGTTTGGACTGATGTTTCCCTCCCCTCCGCATTTGAAGCATATGATAAGTGGTCGTTCTCCTTCCTTAACAACGGGTGTTGGTGCTGACGTCTTTCCATCATTGTTGAATCACCTCTTCTTGAAATGTCCATTCTTATTGTTTTGGCCCTGATTACCAGTGAAGTGGTTGCCATTTCTGGTCGGTTGATTCCCTCCACGCTTGTTGTCACCGCTTCGATGACTGCTCTTACTGGTATTATTATTTTTTCGGCTGCTCTCTTTTGGTTGCGTTGACTCGTTATCGCGCTCCACTAATAGAGCCCTATTTACAACATCTGAATACAAACACAGTTTATGAGAAATAAGATATATACGTATCGCTGGCTTCAAACCTCTTAAAAACATTCGCGTCATTCTCTCTTCATTATCAACCAAGTGGGAAGCAAACCGGGACAACTTGGCAAACTTAGCTTCGTACTACGACACGGTCATATTATTATGCTCCAACTTGATGAACTCTACCTCCTTTATGTGATGAATACTTTCAGGAAAGTACTTGTCGTTGAATAGTTCTTGGAACTTCTCCCAAGACATCTTCAGTGCGGCAGGTTGAGTACGCTTTACCGATTTCCACCAATAATCTGCCTCTCCTCGCAACATAAAGGTGGCAAAGGGAACCTTTTGCTCCTCGGAGCATCCCAAGACATCAAATATCTTGGTGATCTGCTTTATCCATGCTTCCGCCATAAGTGGTTTTGGCTCTCCAATAAACTCCAGTGGTCCCAGCTCCTTGAACTGTTTAGCGATGACCGTCCGAGAGTTTCCAGTGTTTCCACCTATATGTTGGACAGGAGCCACTCTCGCCTATTGTTGCATAAATTGCATAAAGCCTCTGAACATTCCATCATTCATCATTTGGCCAGTGTTGTGGTTTGCATGAGGATTGTCGCCTTCCTGATGCACATTATCTTGATTATTGATATGTGGTGAATCAATGGTCTCTTGTGCTCCATTGATATTCTCAACATTCTCGGATATCATTTTCAAATACTGCCACAAAACAAAGGTTAATTGACATGTAACATATTATCCCTATATTGTGGCCGACCAATTAAATACCAAATAAACTTAGGTAGGTCATACTAGCGAAGGAATTCCCCGTCTCTCCCCTCCTAGTTCTATTCTCTCATCTTAGCCAGGGATCATATGTAAGACCCCAACTTTTATGAATAAAGAATAATTTTCTCGAATTATATTTTTGAATATTATGGTGTTGATTTGATATAATGTTATAATTGTGGGTAATATTTACAAATTTTGCAAAGTAAGCAAGTTGTTATAAAATATTCGTTTGGTCGGGGAATATTCTTTTTGTTTGGGAATATTCGTATGCACTTGCAGACAATCATTGGTGGACCCCACAACGGAAGTATTGTCGTAGTTAGAAAACGATAAAACTATCTTTCTATAAAAATAACGGCGGAGGTGTTATCGTTAAAACTGTTGAACTACCGGGTAGTAAAAATACAGTAATACATGTGGTTGCATAGTAGCACACGGTATTGATTATTGATGCTTACGTGAGAAGTCACTCAGTTATACTCAATTATTACTATAGTAGTTACTGCATCATATCTCTCATATTATTGATTAAATTATTGTTACAGTATCATTTGTATAATATGTTATATTATTAAATCAATAATTGAGACGACAAGTGTGACGCCCCAAAAATTAGGTATACATCACCCATCTTGAGTCGCTTGACATACATGGTACGAAATTCAAATACAACTTAACAATACAACTGTACATAATGCAATACGACAAAACATAAACTGTGAGTTTGAATACAAATATTGTCTACTAGAGAGTATTCAAACTCAAAAGGAGTCCTCATTACAATTATTATCACACTATTTCACAGAATAGTGAGGACTACTAATGCACCATCTAGGACCATCACTCTATTCCCCGACTAGTCCCAGCTACGTTCTTATTTCCTGAAGAGAACAGTGAAAGAAAGGGTGAGCTCAACTAGCCCAGTAAGAAATATTATGACTAAGATAATGCAGAATAATTTATCATTAGCCTTCAACAGTGTTAAATTGATAAAATATAATAACTATCAAGTTTAACTGTAGCGGAACAAGCAATCCATTAGAAGAGTCAAGTAGGGAATAAAATCTACTATCTTCTATGATTTAAAATGTTTTTCATCACTTTTATCGCTGGGACTCAGCTTAATAAATAATCCACATCATCGAATCACCCCTCTTTTTACTGACCAAGGATATCCTTTAGTATCACGATCACAAATTATCCATGCACTACGGGCCAAGGACATTCGTGTATTCATTAATGGTCATGATCATGCCAACAACTGTCCATCAATGCACTACGGGCCAATGAGGACTTTTACCACATCATTTGTAACGTTACGGTCATGATTACACCGAATAATCCCTGGTCATAATCATACCAAGTCCATCTATGCACTACAGGCCACAGATGACTTTCACTAAAATATAAACATGAGGATGATGACAATGATATAAGAATTCAATAAAACAAGTTCAAGAATTAATTTATCTAGGAACCGATAACGTCCAAATTATCAACATGATCTTTGCTTTGTAGAGTAAAATTCAAGAATGCTCGAAGAATATTTCCATGAAAGATCTTTGGATGAAGCGCAAATATCAAGGATATTCCACTAATTTCATGGAGTATAGAAGTCAAAGTTTTAACCAACTGAGTATAATAAAGAATGGAATAACAAAAGAAATCACTATGCATGCGATAGACCGCACAGGCAGGTTATTCCAACAGAATAATAAATAACGGAACCAGGTTCATCGTAAAACACATAGACAGAATATTCCAACAGAATAATAAAAACTGGAACCAAGTCCGGAGTAAAATAGGATATCTGAAATACAGGAGATGAGCAATGGAAAAATCATGATTACAGGAAAGATGGAATCTAAAATGAAAGCAAGGTATTCTCAACTCTTTGAAATACCAGGTACGTAAATTTCGGGGACGAAATTTCATAAGGAGGGGAGATTGTAAGACCCCGAATTTTATGAAATAAAAGTATTCAATTTTTCTTATAATTACTATTCAGTAAATGGTTAAATTGAAAAAAGGTAAAAGATAAGGGTGATATATGAATCTCCTGTTTTACGCCGGACCTGGTTCCAGTCTTTATTATTCTATTGGAATATCTTGTCTGTGCATTTTACGCCGGACCTGGTTCCATTCTTTATTGTTATGTTGGAATATCATGTCTGTGCATTTTACACCAGACCTGGTTCCGTTATTTATTATTATGTTGGAATAACCTGCCTGTGCGGTCTATCGTATGCATGGTGATTTCTTTTGTTATTCAATTCTTTATTATACTCAGTTGGTTAAAACTTTGACTTCTATACTCCATGAAATTAGTGGAATATCCTTGATATTTACGCTTCATCCAGTATCTTTTCATGGAAATATTCTTCTGAGCATTCTTGAATTTTACTCTACAAAGTAGTATCATGTTGACAATTTGGACGTTATCAGTTCCTAGATAAATTAATTCTTGAACTTGTTTTATTGAATTCTTATATCATTGTCATCATCCTCATGTTTATATTATATTGAAAGTCATTTGTGGCCTCAGAAAGCATAGATGGACTTGGTATGATTATAACCGAGGATTATTATTCGGTATAATCATGACCGTAATGTTACAAATGATGTGGTAAAAGTCCTCATTGGCCGTAGTGCATTGATGGACAATTGTTGGCATGATCATGACCATTAATGAATACACGAATATCATTGGCCAGTAGTGCATGGATAATTTGTTGTCGGGATACTAAAGAATATCCTTGGCTGTCGTGCAAGGGTGATTCGATGATGTGGATTATTTATTAAGCTGAGTCCCAGAGATAAAAGTGATGAAAAACCTTTTAAATCATAGAAGATAGTAGATTTTATTCTCTACTTGACTCTTCTAATGGATTGCTTGTTCCATTGCAGTTAAACTTGATGTTTGTTATATTTTATCAGTTTAACACTATTGAAGGCAAATGATAATTTATTCTGCATTATCTTAGTCATAATATTTCTTACTGGGCTAGTTGAGCTCACCCTTTTTCTTTCATTGTTCTCTTTAGGAAATGAGAACGTAACAGGGACTAGTCGGGGAACGGAGTGACGGTCCAGATGATAGCATTAGTAGTCCTCACTATTCTATAAAATAGTGTAATAATAATTGTAATGAGGACTCCTTTTGAGTTTTTATACTCTCTAGTAGATATTATTTGTATTAAAACTCACAGCATATGTTTAGTCGTATTTTACACGACTGTTGTATAATTAAGTTGTATTTGAATTTTGTACCATGTATTTGGTGACCCAAGATGGGTGATGTATACCTGTTTTGGGGGCGTCACAGTTGGTATCAAAGCTTAGGGATATGATCCCTGGCTAAGATGTGAGAATAGAACTAGGAGGGGAGAGACGAGGAATTCCTTCGCTAGTATGACCTACCTAAGTTTTTTTTTTGGTATTTAATTGGTCGGCCAGTATATAGGGATAATATGTTAAATGTCAATTAACCTTTGTTTTGTGGCAGTATCTGAAAATGACATCCGAGAATGTTGAGAATAGCAATGGAGCACAAAGCGACCGTTGATTCACCACATATCAATAATCGTGGATAATGTGCATCGTGAAGGCGACAATCCTCATGCAAACAACAACACCGACCAAATGATGAATGAGGGAATGTTCGGAGGCTTTATGCAATTCATGCAACAAAGAAAGTAGAGCGGCTCCTGTCCAAAATGTAGGTTGAATATCGAAACTCTCGGACGGTCACCGCTAAATAAGCAAGGAGCTGGGACCACCGGAGTTTATTGGAGAGCCAAAACCACTTAAGGCGGAAGCATGGATAAAGCAGATCACCAAGATATTTGATGTCTTGGGATGCTCCGAGGAGCACAAGATTCCCTTTGCCGCCTTTATGTTGCGAGGAGAGGAAGATTACTGGTGGGAATCGGTAAAACATACTCAACCTGCCCCATCGAAGATGTCTTGGGAGAAGTTCCAAGAACTATTCAAGGACAAGTACTTTCCTGAAAGTATTCGTCACATAAATGAGGTGGAGTTTATCAAGTTGGAACAGAATAATATGACTGTGTCGCAGTACGAAGCAAAGTTTGCCGAGTTGTCTTAGTTTGCGTCCCACTTGGTGAATAATGAAGAGAGAATGACGCGAATGTTTTTAAGAGGTTTGAAGCCGGAGATATGTCAACATCTTATTTCTCATAAACTGTGTTTGTATTCAGATGTTGTAAATAGGGCTCAGTTAGTGGAGTGCGATAACGAGTCAACGTAACCAAAAGAGAGCAGCCGACAAAATGATAATACCAGTTAGAGCAGTCATCGAAGCGGTGACAACAAGCGTGGAGGGAATCAATAGGCCAGAAATGGTAACCACTTCGGTGGTAATTAGGGCCAAAATAATAAGAATGGACATTTCAAGAAGAGGAGATTCAACAATGATGGAAAGACGTCAGCATCAGGACCCGTTGTTAAGGAAGGAGAACGACCACCTATCATATGCTTCAAATATGGAGGGGAGGGACACATCAGTCCAAACTGCGTGATGCCGTCCAAAGCATGTTATAATTATGGAAGAGAAGGCCACTTAGCCCAATTTTGTCTTTCACCGAAGACAAGTTCAGCTAGGATGGAGGCACCAAAGGTCGTCCCAGAAAAGTTAAAGCCGGTAGTGCAAGGGAGAGCATTTGTTGTGACCTCCCAGAAAGCAGAGAACCCGAATGAGGTCATCACGGGTAAGCTTATCATAAACTCTAGCGAAGTCTATACCTTATTTGATACCGGTTCTACCCATTCTTTTATTTCTCCTACTTGCGCTCAACGATTAAATTTGACTCCGGAGAAATTAGACTTTGACTTATCTGTGGAAACTCCGTTGGGAGAAACCTTCATTACATCCACTGTTTATAAGTCTTGTTTGGTTCAAATCGGTACCCTCGCATTACCTGTCGATCTTATTTCATTGAAAATACTTACATTTGATGTGATTCTAGGGATTGATTGGTTAACTACTCATCATGCTAAAATTGATTGTTTTTGTAAGGTTGTTAGCTTCCATATTCCTAACCAACCTATTATACGAATTCAAGCGACCAAACCATTAAAATCAATCACGGTCATTTCAAGCCATAAAGCTATTCGTTTATTGAAAAACGGATGTCAAGCTTTCTTAGCTCATGTCACAGATTTAAACAAAAATACGTCAGTTTTGAACGATATTTCTATTGTTAATAAATTTCCTGACGTATTCCCTGAAGAACTTCCTGGCCTACCCCCAGAGCGTGAAATTGAATTTTGTATCGACCTTGAACCCGGTACAAAACCCATTTCCAAAACCCCATATCGAATGGCTCCTATTGAACTTCAGGAGTTAAAGACCTAATTGCAAGAATTGTTAGACATTGGTTTCATTCATCCTAGTACGTATCCTTGGGGTGATCCTGTTCTATTCGTGAAGAAGAAAGATGGGAGTATGCGATTTTGTATTGATTATCGGGAGTTAAATCATGTCACCATCAAAAATAGGTACCCATTACCACGTATTGATGACCTGTTTGACCAGTTGTAAGGAGCCAAATTCTTTTCAAAGATTGATCTTCGTTTCGGATATCACCAATTGAAGATTAGAACCGATGACATTCCAAAGACGACATTCAGAACTCGGTACGGGCATTATGAATTCCTAGTCATGTACTTTGGATTGACTAATGCTCCTGCTGCCTTCATGGTTATGATGAACCGAGTGTTCAAGAAATATTTGGATCACTTTGTGGTCGTCTTTATTAATGACATCCTTATTTATTTCAAAAGCCGTGAAGATCATGAGCAACACTTGAGGCTGACACTCCAAAATCTTCGTGAATACAATCTTTATGCCAAGTTGAAGAAATGCGAATTTTGGCTTGAGGAAGTAGCATTCCTTGGGCACGTAGTATCAAGTCATGGAATATCTGTTGACCCTGCAAAGATTGAAGCAATTCAAAGTTGGGAGCAACCTAAATCAGTGACCGAAGTACGTAGCTATTCGGCTTAGCTAGTTATTATCGGAGATTCGTGGAAGGATTTTCTCAAATAGCTACTCCATTAACTCAGCTGACTCGGAAAGATACAAAGTTCGGTTGGAGCGAAGAATGTGAGAAGAGTTTTTAAGAACTCAAGAGGAGACTCATTTCAGCACCTATTCTGACAATACCATCTGGCTCGGAGGGATTTGTCATCTACAGTGATGCTTCGGTCAAAGGGTTAGGATGTGTTCTTATGAAACATGGGAAAGTCATAGCCTATACCTCGCGACAACTCAAAGAATATGAGAGGAATTATCCTACTCATGATCTAGAGTTAGCAGATATTGTCTTTGCACTTAAAATTTGGAGGCATTACTTGTATGGGGAGAAGTGGAGATCTTTACGGATCATAAAAGCCTCAAATATTTCTTGACTCAAAAGGAACTCAACATGTGACAACGACGTTGGCCTGAACAGTTGAAAGATTATGATCATACCATCCAATACCATCCTGGAAAAGCGAACGTGGTAGCTGACGCATTGAGTAGAAGATCATATACAACTACGAGTGCGATATTGTCAACACAAAGGCCCATTTTGTGTGACTTGCAATGGATGGAGATAGAGTTAAAGACTCTAGGGACCCATGTGATAATGGTGAATATACGAGTAGAACCGACTTTAATTGATAAAGTTAAAGCTGCTCAAGCTACAGACCTGGAGCTGATGCGTATAAGGAAGAAAATGCAAGAAGATGCTATGCCGGAAGCAAGAATCGATGAAGAAGGAATACTTCGAGTCAACTCCAGACTTTGTGTTCCTAATGCCCCTGATTTAAAGTATAAAATCATGATGGAGGCGCACAACACACTGTTTACAATCCATCCTGGGAGTACCAAAATGTATCATGATATTCATCATACATTTTGGTGGAGCAATATGAAAAGAGAGATAGCGCTGTTTATCTCAAGGTATCTAACTTGTCAACGAGTTAAAGCAGAGCATCAAGTACCAAAAGGTCCATTGCAACCACTTGAAATTCCAGAATGGAAGTGGGAACACATTACCATGGATTTCGTTATCGGTCTTCCTAAGGTTTCTTAAGGTATAGATGCGATTTCGGTCATTGTTGATAGATTGACCAAGTCTGCTCATTTCTTACTGTGAGACCCCGAATTTTATGAAATAAAAGTATTCAATTTTTTTTCTATTTTAGTAAATAGTTAAATTGATAAAAGTTTAAAGTTAAGGGTAATAAGTGAATTTTTTTTTTCAAAGTAAGCAAGTTGATATAAAATATTCATTTTGTCGGGAAATATTCGATTAGTCGGGGAATATTCGTACGACGGTACAATCGTCAAGCCACTTGCCTTTTCACATTACAAGTGCTAAGCTAGAAATCTTCTATAAATAGAGGCCTAGTTCTTCATTATTTTTCACGAATTCATTCAAGCTATAGAGAGAGAAAGTATAGAGAGAATAAGAGAGAAAGAAGAAGAGTATTATATGTTACTACACTCTGCAGATTTAATCTCCTACTAATGTAAGGGGTGTTATTTCTTTTGTATTCATGAAGAGAACTTCAGTTATTCCATTATTTATTATTACATTGGAATAACTTTTGATACGCTGAGCTACCCTATACTTGGTGAAATTCTTTTGTTATTCCAGGTCTTTATTATTACATTTGGAATATCCTCATGCATGCATTTTATGCCGGACACAGTTCGATCTTTATTATTCTATTGGAATATCCCGCATGCATGCGCTTTTCTGGACCGGGTTCCATTCTTTCTTTATTGTTACGTTGGAATATCATGTATGCATGCGTTTCTACGCCTTGAACTCGGTTCCGTTATTTATTATTACATTGGAATAACTCGCTTTGCATGGGCTATCGCATGCATGGTGATTTCTTTTGTTATTTCATTCTTTATTATACTAAGTTGGTTAAAACTTTGACTTCTATATTCCATGAAATTAGTGGAATATCCTTGATATTTCATTTTTCATCCAAAGATCTTTTCATGGAAATATTCTTCTGAGCATTCTTGAATTTTACTCTACAAAGTAGTATCATGTTGACAATTTGGACGTTATCAGTTCCTAGATAAATTAATTCTTGAACTTGTTTTATTGAATTCTTATATCATTGTCATCATCCTCATGTTTATATTATATTTAAAGTCATATGTGGCCTGTAGTGTATAGATGGACTTGGTATGATTATGATTAGGGATTATTCGGTATAATCATGATCGTAATGTTACAAATGATGTGGTAAAAGTCCTCATTGGCCGTAGTGCATTGATGGACAATTATTGGCATGATCATGACCATTAATGAATACACGAATATCCTTGGCCCGTAGTGCATGGATAATTTGTGGTCGGAATACTAAAGAATATCCTTGGCTATAGTGCAGCGGTGATTCGATGATGTGGATTATTTATTAAGATGAGTCCCAGAGATAAAAGTGATGAAAAACCTTTTAAATCATAGAAGATAGTAGATTTTATTCTCTACTTGACTCTTCTAATGGATTGTTCCGCTGCAGTTAAACTTGATGTTTGTTATATTTTATCAGTTTAACACTGTTGAAGGCTAATGATAATTTATTCTGCATTATCTTAGTCATAATATTTCTTACTGGGCTAGTTGAGCTTGTGAGAACCCGAAAATTCGGATCGTCCAGAATTTAGGGTTAAAGAATTAATTATTAATAAAAGGAATTTTTATTAATATTATTATGTGCTATGTGTTTATTAATCGTTCTATAACCTAGGATGATTATAAATCGGGAGTATTCTGGCTACGAGCTAGATTGAGCGAATAAGAATTTTCAAGACGAAAATAGAAGTTTTTCGGGAACAAAATATTTTTGGGAAAAAAGACGAAATAGGCACTATTCATCCGTTTCTGTTCAGAGATTTATTTTGAAATTCCGAGAAGTTATAGATTACGTTTAATTTTGAGACGTGATGGAATATTCAATAATATTTCAGTTATGGCAAAATAAAGTTTTTCGCTTCTGGACTCAAAAACCCTAAGGGTTAGGAAAAGTGAGTTCCGAGAATTTTATGATCACGTATAATAATTAGGGTTATTATGCGTGAGAGATATGAGTATGATATGAATTAGTATACGAGTATAGTACGAAGATTATTACGACATATAATACGAATATCGTATGAACAATATACGAATAGATTACGAGAATACGAGAGTAGAATGCGTAGAGTACGATTACTCTTAATGAACTTTGAGTTCATGGACTTTGTAGGATCCAATTGGACTTGGATTATGTCAAGCCCAATGCTTTGTGAAATCAAGCCCAAGTTAGGCCCAATAAGATTTAGGGTTAAGGCCCAAACCAAGAAAAGAAACCGCGGATCGAACCGATGGGTAAACGGATGGGTAATAACCAATGGGCAACCCATGGGTTGACCCATGAGCATGTGGGGCGGCTACTTGGCCACCAAGTAAGGGTGGTGACCAAGTAAACTTGGTGTTTAAGTGTTGGAGGAGGTGGGAATTGTAAGGAGGTGGGGGGCAAAATGACTAAAATGCCCTTAGCCTTGAAAATCTATAAATTGGAAGCTCATTTCATTATTTTTGGATTTTGAAAATCCCACACTTGAGAGAGAGAGAGAGAAGTCGGATGGGAGGGAGAAGGAAGAGCATGAGCATGAGAATGAATGATCGGATCGAAAGTGATTGTGTAATAGCAAAGCTTGCAAATCGTCGGCTTTGTATAATGAAAGAGAGGATTAAGGAAGAACAGTGTCCTAACCTAATCTCTTTTAAATTTTCTTTAAGTTTTTATGTTTAAAAACATAACTTAATGAAGATAAGAGGTAGATAAGGTTAGAGATGATTTCATATGGTTGAAATCATAAGAAAATGAAGAAATAAGGATTAGAAATTTAGTTTATAAATTTCTTAAGGAAGTATAAGATTTATAATGAAGTAGAGTGATCCGAATGGATTATATGAATAAGTAGGTGAAATAAGTAAGGAATAATGTTCTATAACATCAAATTCCAATAAAAAGTGGAATCGTAATCCAAATATCGATTAAAACGAAGAACACGCGAACAACACGAAGAACGTTGTTGATGGACAAATTTAAAACAATCGTAGTTTAATTGTTGTTGATGGACAAGTTTAAAACCATCGCGTATAAGTTAGTTGCATATTACTTGGTTAGGAATAGTAGAAACGTTCATGAAGAACGGATTAAAACTTAGCTATAACGAAGTTATGGCGAAATTTTCGTAAAAAATGAACGAGAATTAGAAAGTTAGTACATGGACTTGAACGTGTAGGGCTTCATACGAAAGTAAGAGAACATAGAAAACGTGAGTCGTGGACTCAAGAACAAGCGAGTTCCGAGTTCGGATGACCGAATTACGGACGAACAAACGAAGAACGTTAAAAACGTAAAATGAACAAAGGGTGAAGATCAAGCCAATCGATTGGCTCGTTAACGGATTCAGAATGAAGTTCTATCCAAGGGGTATTAAAGTACGCAAGATAAGGAAGATAATGGCTTTGGAACGACCTCGTTCCGAGTTATAACGAAGGAGTTATCAGATCGGGAAGTAAGCGTCTCAAATTGGATTTAACACTTAGAGAAATTTTCTAGGGTTAGGGCTCAGGCGCAGCATGCGCTGATCATGCCTTGTAGAGTGGTGCGGTAGCGCCGCATCGGGTCGAAGTTACGCTAACTCGCGCCATGGCATAGAGATAACAAAGGAGGAAGCCACGCCATGGCTGATGTTGAAAAAAGCCGAGATGAGCTTTTAACCGCTTTCGACTCTTGGGGAAATGTAAGGGACGATAAAGAATATAATATTCAACTAATGTAACACTTAATCAAGTGATGTAAACCTTTATTAAAGGTTGAACATATAGATTAAACAAGATTAAATGACAAAGAATATAATCGTGGGTTACGTAACCGATATCCGGGGACCGTAGTCGGGATGAACGAACGTGAGGGATTGCTATGGTTGTGATTCCTTAGACGTTGAGTGATGAGGGTAATGAATAACATTTCGATGTTATGTCGTGATAATGAGAGAGAAGTGTGAAGCGTATAGACACTGTGAACACAACGTTGTTGCAATGGACAAGCGGTCTTAGCATGCAACGATCAGTATGGCTTCGACACTAAGAACGAGTAATGAACATGGGGTTCATATAAAGGATAACGAAAGTATTAATAGGATATGATTTATCAAGAAAGCCTTAATGAACAGTAATAAGATTAATGATAGTCGAAGGTGAGTCAGATAAGAATTCTAATCATCCAAGTTGATGAACGTATGAGTAAGACATCTCCGTATGTCATAAAGCCGTAAACTGGTAAAGGAAGTTAGTCGCGTAAATTTATATTGCAAGAACGTGAACCTAAGAAGTAAAGCTAAGTAAACCAATGCGTAAGTTAAGTATATAACTAATTGGCGTTTATGTTTTCTCTTTATGTGTTATATAGGAATTGAAATGAGCAGTTCAGCGTAAGCTGTAGCTGGGCGTAAGGCAAGTTTCCTAACTTCATTTATATTACATGAATGCTAGTTTCTTAAACTTCTCAGATGTAGAACTTGAGAAGTCTTGTCTATATGCATATGTGCAATGTATGTACAAGGTGGTAGTATGTATGAGGCCTTGTGCCACAATTTGAACACTTCGGTGTTTCTATGATATGAATTGTTCTGTGATTGAGCTGTTCAATACAAGTATGTTCTGTTTATTCATGAACCGTTATTGTTAAGTCTGTGCTAATGATTCTAGCCAGACAGGATGTGTATGAAAAAGGTAGAGGAATGAAAGTATTTCAAAGTGAAAATGATTGATGTTTTAAGATGATAGGAATCTAGACTATTCCTATTATTCAAGCTGCTTCATAACCTTTGTTCAGTTATAGAAGTTTTAAAGAAATGTTTTAATTCTGAAGTTGTTTGTTCAACTGTTATGACTTGCTGGGCAATTGAATGCTCACTCTTGCTTTAAATGAAAAACAATTTTCAGTGATCAAGGTTAGAAGAACTTAAGGATCCCGTATAGATCAAGCTGACGGTATCCAGATGAAGTGCCATTCAGAAGGTGAATGAGCGAGAAGATCAAGTGAAGACTTGTAATATAGAAAAGTGAACTTGAATTATAAACTAGTTTAATGAATTGTTATGTATCCTTGGTGGCGGATAAAAGTCACCCTTGTAAGACGAAATGAATAATGTATTTACCATTATTTGTAATGAAAGAGATTATAAGGTTTCTAGAACCTGGGATATGAGAGTGTATGTTGTTATATTTCAGTATATAATGATGTATGTTGGATGAATGATGTACTGCGTGACGTTTGAATCCGGGTGTGAAGATAGACGGGATTTTGGAAGCGTTCTGAGCTCATTTTTTTGCTTTCATTGTTCTCTTCAAGAAATGAGAACGTAGCAGGGACTAGTCGGGGAATGGAGTGACGGTCCAGATGATAGCATTAGTAGTCCTCACTATTCTATGAAATAGTGTAATAATAATTGTAATGAGGACTCCTTTTGAGTTTTTATACTCTCTAATAGACAGTATTTGTATTAAAACTCACACCATATGTTTAGTCGTATTTTACACGACTATTGTATAATTAAATTGTATTTGAATTTTGTACCATGTGTCTGGCGACCCAAGATGGGTGATGTATACCTGTTTTGGGGGCGTCACATCATATCCCTAAGCTTTGATACCAACTGTGACGCCCCCAAAATAGGTATACATCACCCATCTTGAGTCACCAAATACATGGTATAGAATTCAAATACAAACTTAATTATACAACAGTCGTGTAAAATATGACTAAACATATATTGTGAGTTTTAATACAAATATTGTCATCTAGACAATATACAAACTCAATGGGGTCCTTATTACATTTATTGTCACACTATTTCACAAAATAGTGAGGACTAATAATGCACCATCTAGGACCATCACTCTGTTCCCCGACTAGTCCCTGCTACGTTCTCATTTCCTAAAGAGAATAATGAAAGTAAAAGGGTGAGCTCAACTAGCCCAGTAAGAAATATTATGACTAAGATAATGCAGAATAAATTATCATTAGCCTTCAACAGTGTTAAACTGATAAAATATAACAAACATCAAGTTTAACTGCAGCGGAACAAGCAATCCATTAGAAGAGTCAAGTAGAGAATAAAATCTACTATCTTCTATGATTTGAAAGGTTTTTCATTATTTTTATCGCTGAGACTCGGCTTACTAAATAATCCACATCATCCATGCACTACGGCCAATGATATTCATTAGTATCACGACCACAAATTATCCATGCACTACGGGCCAAGGATATTCGTGTATTCATCAATGGTCATGATCATGCCAATAATTGTCCATCAATGCACTACGGGCCAATGAGGACTTTTTCCACATCATTTGTAATATTACGGTCATGATTACACCGAATAATCCCTAGTCATACTCATACCAAGTCCATCTATGCACTACAGGCCACAGATGACTTTCAACATAATATAAACATGAGGATGATGACAATGATATAAGAATTCAATAAAACAAGTTCAAGAATTAATTTATCCATGAACCAATAACGTCCAAATTGTCAACATGATACTTCTTTGTGGAGTAAAATTCAAGAATGTTCAGAAGAATATTTCCATGAAAAGATACTGGATGAAGCGCAAATATCAAGGATATTCCACTAATTTCATGGAGTATAGAAGTCAAATCTTTAACCAACTGAGTATAATAACGAATGGAATAACAAAAGAAATCACCAGGCATGCGATAGATCGCATGCATAAAAGTTATTCCAACATAATAATAAATAACGGAACCAGTCATGCGTAAATGCACGATGTGATATTCCAATGTAATAATAAATAATGGTACCATGTCATGCGTGAAGCCTTACGTACCGTGGATGTTCCAACAGAATAATAAAGAATGGAATAATAGAAGAATTTCACCAAGTATAGGGTATCCCGCGTATACAGGTTATTCCAGCAGAATAATAAAGAATGGAATAACAGAAGTTCTCTTCATGAATAAGAAAGAAAGAATACCCCTTACGAGTACAAAAAATAATATCCCTTACCGTAAAAGAAACTAGATATAAAAGTAGGGAAGTAGCAGAATAATTTCTTCTTTCTCTCTATAATTTTCTCTCTCTAGAGTTTCAGTGAATTCGTAAGAAATAATGAAGGAATGTGCTTCTATTTATAGGAGGATGGAAGGATATTATTTAAGAAAAATATCACGGGTGAACAGTTTTTTTTCAGAGGAAATATTTTGCAGAGTCACAGCTTCACTGATCCAACGCATCAGTAATCTTTTTCAAAGAGTTGTCCAATGAAAAAAATGAACACATGCCAATTTAAAAACCTTGACCAATTAAAAAAACTCCCTTACTAACAAGCTAACAATAATACAACATGATTGAGAAGTTTTGGCCAATAATGACCAAGCTTGGAAAATCATTCCAAAACCTACCAAAATATCCACCAGGACTACCACCACCCACATGTTACATTATATATATATATATATATATATATATATATATATATATATATATATATATATAACCACAAGTTGGTTGAAAAATAAACCACCCGACAAACATCATTTCCCCACTATTTTCAATTCATGCCATATATATAAAACTAATACTCATCCCACCATTTCTACTTTTCCACCAAAATTCTACTTTTCTACCATTTTCCACTCACACACACATAATATTATATATATATATATAAATTCCCTCAATATTTTTTAACAACATTTATCATCATTATTATAATTCATAATATTAATCGACCAGGTCGTTCCCAAGAAAGAGGGGGCTTCTAATAAGGATTTCTCCCTATTGGCACGCAATTAGGTGACCAAACCTCTCCTTGACAGAACTTCTAGACATCGTTAATATTGCAAATAATAATATTAATAACTTTGTCGTCTCAGTTATTGATTTAATAATATATAAAATATTGACAATAATTGAGTCAAATAACGTGAGATATTATGCAACAATTACTGTAGCAATAATTGAACAAAACTGAGTGACTTCTCACGTAAGCATCAATAATTAATATCGTACTATCTCTTTACTGCGCCTCTGGCGTATTCTTTTACTTTTAACACCGTGTGTTTCAACAGTTAACGGTAAAACTTCCGTAGTTATTTTCATAAAGTATATTTGTCATTTTCTCAATCCGACAATAATAATTCCGTTGTAGGGTCCACCAATGATTGTCTTGCCGTCATCTAAATATTCCCCGTTAAAACGAATATTCCCCACCCAATCGAATATTATATAACAACTTGCATGTACTTTGCAAAATTTATAAATATTACCCACAACTATAACATTATATCAAATTCATTCCATAATATTCAAAAATGATATTTATAGAAAATTCATCTTTATTTATAAAAGTTGGGGTCTTACAATAACAGTTTATATAAAATTAAAGAAAAATATATAACAAATTTGGGGTCACAACCATCGTGCGCAACGACGGGGGTCCAAGAGGGGTCTCCCCAAGCGATGTCGTCGAAAGGGGTTGAAAGCGGCGCCTGGAAAAATTTTTCGAACTACAATCTGTATTGTAGAATTTTTCCATATGAATCTCTGAAATAGTTTTAGAATCATATATTTTAATCCACCAAAACACCCATAATAACTATACACCCAGTACATATCATATATATCTAGTTTTAATTAATCATATTAAACCGAATCTTCATGTTTCTAATCCAATTAGAATAGAAGTTGTATACAGTTATTACGCCATTTAAGATACAATTAGCAGAACATAATATACATGTATATCTATTACTGATATTCATAATACTAGAATATGCCTACATACAAAATATCATATACTCAATTTTAGATCGGTAAAATTGTATCATCATATATCATATATATCGAAAACAATATAATCAATTTCAGATCGGTAACAATGTATCATCACATATCATATATATCGAAAACAATAAAACAAGTAATCTGAATTAATCGTTTCGTAAGTAGCTCTGATACCACTGTAGTGTTTTCAGCACAAAAACGCAGCGAATATTTAAAATAATTAAACAATTTCCGAAACCCAAAATAGGATCCATGCGAAATATAAATTAATTTAGTGGTTTAGATATTATACCGATTATGAAAGAGTTCTGAAACGGCTTTGAATCTTTTACGCAATCCAATAGAACTGCGTCTCTACGGTATCCACACGAACGCTCCGTGAATCGTCCTACGATCTGCAGAAGAAGGAACCGCGGTACTAGCCACCAAGGATGAGGATTTTTGAAATTGTTTTCTCTAGTCTCTCTCTAAGAGCGGCTAGGGTTTTGTATTTTGACGTAATCCCTAAAATGACTGATATATATCATATATATATAGCAGTTAGGAGGAATTAATCAAAACCTAATATTATTAAAATCCGAATTTTTATATATATCTTAATTAAGTCTTACTTAATTAATATACCTATATATATATAAATTATCCTATTAATTTAAATTCGTAATTTAAATACTATCAATCATATTGACATATTTAAATCTTTACAATTTAAATTAATTCCCTTTAATTACGTTCTATGTGTGTGACTCTATAGGTTATTATTACGTTGGCAATAATTTTAAAATCATATTATAAAATTATAAACAGTGAGCGACATCTAGTAATGCATCACTGCTACCCAAGTAATAATAAGATCGATGATTCGATGCAACCTTTTATTAACCAATGTATCAATATAATTTAATCATTTTAACCTTAATATCCTAGATTAAACTCGAGTCATGGAATGTGTCATACTATTCATAATTTAATCTGAGTTTTTCTTGATCAATGAGTAGACTATATGAAATAAATCACTATTTGAGCATGGCCATGCATTTCATAGCCCTACTCAATCAAGAGGCCTATGGATATCACCCCTAATATATAGGATGGTTAAATTCCATCTAGATCACTCATATCCCTCACACGATTCATGATGTACCCAATAATCACCTTTATAGTCCACCCAATTAAAGGTGACATTTGATGATATCAAAGTACATAAATTCCCGTGTAGAAATATAGTGATTTCAGGTCGGAGGACCATTACATCATTGTCACTATGAGAATTTCTAATGACACTTCGCATAATGCTCCACATAGAATTCTCATGGTGGGTCTGTCCAGTACATCGTTCTCTAACATGTACCTATGCATTGACTTAATATCTCATATATTTATGACCAATGAGATTTGGTCATCAGTCAATTCACATACTAGTCTTAATGCATCATTGTTGTCCCATCAACAATGATACTCGACTAAGGACATTTCAGAACAATGATACTAATTGTAATTATATAATCTCATGTTCAAGTCACATACTTGTAACTATATAATTTGTATCACTATTCTAAGGATTTTTATTATGTTAATATTTATATAACGCAGTAAATAAAACATTATAAAATCATTCATTTATTCAATTAAATATAATATCAAAACGTTAAGCAATTATATCAAATAATTGGCCTCTAAGGCATAAACTCTAACAGTCCTCCTTTTGTCCCGGTACCGCAAATACAAAAATCGAGGTTGTTATTGCGAGAATGGCGCTTGTAGCAAGGCCAATAGAAACCTTAGGTATTGCACAAGAGTAAAAACTTCTCATACTGAGTTAAGCAATCCTACATAGTCCAAAATCTCATATTAGCAATCAATCACAACAAACACAGTATTCACAAGTTCTAATTAATAAAAACCCTGAAACACATACTAACATACGTGCACTATACAGACTACAGGTTATACTAAGAACTACATACAGTAACTAATGACAAACAAAATAAGACTGAAGTGAATAAAAACAAGCAAATTGTTTGATACTGAGATGGGGATGCCTCCCATCAAGCGCTTGATTTAGAGTCGTCGACTTGACTATTATCCCGTCTTACATCGGGTCTCCCAATGTGATGGAGGTGTTCTGCCGGTCTACCTCGCCGCCCCAGTAATGCTTCAAGTGCTGACCATTAACCTTGAAGGTTTTGTCAGAATCGGGGTCCTTAACCTCTATTGCCCCATACGGATACACCTTGGCAACCGTGAATGGCCCTGACCATCTGGACTTTAATTTCCATGGGAATAACTTCAGACGGGAGTTGAAGAGAAGAACCTTTTGGCCCGGTTTGAAGTGTCTCTCGAGGATTTTCTTATCATGCCACCTCTTGGTCTTCTCCTTGTACAACTTAGCGTTTTCATACGCTTGTAGACGAAACTCGTCTGATTTGTTGAGTTGTAGAAGTCTCTGTTCACCGGCTGCTTCTAGATCAAATTTTAGCTTCTTAATAGCCCAATAGGCATTGTGCTCCAACTCCACTGGAAGATGACAAGCCTTACCATAGACAAGCCTATACAGAGACATTCTGATAAGCGTTTTGTAAGTTGTGCGGTAAGCCCACAAGGCATCTGATGATTGGGTAATATATCCATGAATTGGATATACTTGGGCTTAAATTGGTGTAGTCTCGAATCTTTTAGAAGCATTTTTACTGTGTTTTTGTGTTATTTTGCAGATTTGGGAGCTGTAGGGGCAAATTAAAAGTTTGAGCTATTGAATTGCATTTTTGTAATTAAATTGACTTACAACGTCGGGGCGCTCTGGATTGCACTACACGCAGCGCCGGGGCGCTGAAGCCGGGCATTAGTTGACCAAAGACGCGCGCGTGTTGACCAACGTGTTGACTTGCATAATTGGGGGTGATAATTGACAAGTTGATTGGAAAAAGGATTGTGATTAGAGTAGAAGAGTATATAAAGACTAATTGGCTGAATTAAGGGGCTCTACCATAATTGAAGACTAAGCAAGGGATTACTTGAAGATTGAAGGATTGGCTCTAGAGTTTTCTTCTTCTCCTAATTTTTAATTTGTGTAATTCCTTAAGGTTGTTTTACAAAAGATTGTTGGTTTTAAATTTTGTTATGAACTAATTCTTTAATTAAGATTCCAATTGAACCTTTTATGTCTATAAATTAGTTATTCGATTTATTTCAATTATTTATGTCAAAGTGAATTATTTATCTTGTCTTGTGTTTATTGATTAATTATTGATAAGTGGGTTTTATACCTACTTATTGAGTACCAATTCACGCGAACTATGCCCATCTCAAGTGCATTTTAGTGTGTTTTAGTTGCATTTCATGTTAGTTTGCATTGCATATACTTAAAACTCCTTTTGGTGGAAAAGTGAGCTTAATTTGGTGGAATTAGAGGGCACGAGGCGAACGGACGTATGAAGCAAGGGACAAGCTGTGGATGCGTGGCATGAGGATAAAGTGGAGCAGGAGGCTAAGCAGGGATGAACAAAGGAATGAGCAATGTAATGCATTAGTTGCAGCAGTAGAGAACCGTGAATCACGATTTGCAAAAGCCGCGCTAGCGAGACAATCTTGGGGCCGCATACATGCCAGCAGCACTCCTGTTGAACAACATGACACACTGCAAGTCGCGCGCCCGTGCGAGGATTACACTGGGGAGCAAGCGTCCGCGACGCGATCTTGACTAATGCTTGAAATATTTATTTTAATTTCGAATTTTAAGGGTTGTAATTGGTTTTTAAACGATTTCTGACTTGTGTCAGAGGATTATTATTGAGTTTTACGTATTTTTCATTTGACAAAAAACTAGGGTTTACACTCGGAGAGAGATTCCAACGTAGAAGGAAGCCAAAACTCTATTCTTTTAATCCTTCTTGGAATTTTCTATCAGTGTGGATATTTTATTAGTATTTGTGCTGGATTTACATGAGGAGTTGAACGTTAATAGTGGATTATATTCAGCAATTGGTTTGATCATTTCTATCTTTCATCTTTCAATTGCTTGTTTATTAGCCATGTTTAGCGTTGATCCCATAATGGCTTCTGGTTCAGTCGTGAACTAAACTCCATTATGAGATTCCAAACAGATTTTAATATGTAGTTTGATTGCATGCTTGAATGCTGGATTGTTTTACACATCATTTGGGATTTCTATCATGATTGTTTTGCATGTATGAATGCTTGATCACCATTCATTTTCAGTACTTGTATGGAATTGACAATGAACATGCAAGTATGGAATGTAGTCATGATAGCATACGTATATGGGGCTGTTTTATATGGCTTGTGTATTTCGTGAACCAGATAGACATATACTATTTGACCGTATGAGTTAGGATAAGAGCATATGCTTAAATTCAATATGATTGCAATTTCACATAGACATATAGTGATTTTGGTTATATTGATGATTACGTACAGTCTATTGTTTGTGGATGTTGTGTAAGTAGGTCATAGTGCATTAGAAAATGGCTATGACTCTTTTAGTTCTCTTGGCTACTTTCCTGTGATATGTGAACAAGTCTTGCATGATAGTGGTGATTAAATGAAATATTAAATGAAGTTAGGATCCCATTACTTCCAGATTTGATTTCTTACATCTTTATTATTGTTTTAGTATTTATTGGTGATTAGAGTAACAAACTTATTATAGTCATTAGTTTGAGCATATAAATATAGTGATTTAATTGATGCATAGTAATTTTAATTAAACAACTTTCCCTGTGGGATCGATACTTTACTTGTTCTGTATTACTTGTTGACACATGTATGCTTGCATGAGTTAGAGCTCTTTTGTTGAACAAAAAAAGAGGCAACAAGTTTTTGGCGCCGTTGCCGGGGACAGGCGTTTAAATTATTATTATTATCATTAGTTTTTAGCTATATTGTATGACTTAGATAAATCTATTCTTATCTCATTTCCATTTTTGTTTTTGTTTCAAGAATTTGGATAAATTTTTATGCGCACGCGATCATCCAACCCCGACTTAACACCTGTTCAGGACAACATAAACGGGAGAGGTTGGAAAGCGAGTGTTCGTGAGAAATTTACAAGCACGATTAAAAGCACTACTGCTAATATGGCGGTAGAGGCACAAGGAGAAGAGCAAAGAGAGGAGCATAGGGTTACAAGGAATATTCCATGCCCAATATTAATGGACTACGAGCCTAGCATCGCTCGACCAAATGATAGCAGCCAATACATTCGAGATAAAAATGGGCACTATTCAGATGGTACAGAATTTGGTGCAGTTTGGGGGTGCCACTATAGACGATCCGAATGAACACCTGTTAAGTTTTATCAAAATTTGTGATACATTCAGATACAACGGTGTGACGGAGGATGTTATCAGACTTAGGCTATTCTCATTCTCATTGAGGGATAAAGCAAGAAGTTGGCTACATTCTTTGCTAGCAGGATCTATAACTACATGGGAGGAATTAGCACAGAAATTCTTAGCCAAGTTCATCCCAATGGCTAAGACTGCAAAGATGAGGACAGCTATCTCTCAGTTTGAGCAACAACAGGATGAGTCCTGATATGAAGCATGGGAAAGATATAAAGAGATGCTAAGGAAGTGTCCACACCACGGAATGCCAGATTGGATGGTGATCAACACGTTCTATAATGGATTGTAGATGCAGCTGCAGGAGGGGCATTATGGGCAAAAAGCTATGAGGAAGCCTATAACCTTATCAAGACAATGGCATCGAATGATTTTCAAAATCCTACATCTCGGATGCCACAACACAAGGTTGCAGGTGTGTTGGAGGTGGATGCTATCACGCAGTTGTCAGCACAGATGGCAGCCATGGCAAAGAAAATAAACACATTAGCAGAAGGTAAAACGAAGACGGTTGCCTTCGTTTGTGAGATTTATGCGGGGTCACACTCGACAGATCAATATGCTACCAGCTCGGAATCGGTACAGTATGTGAACAATTATAAAAAAGACCAAGGTCAGTTTCAGAACACATACCACCCCAACAACCGAAATCATCCAAACTTTAGTTGGTCAAATAACCAAGGAATCGGCAGAAATTAGTTTCGCATTTAATAATCGCCAACAGTCACAACCAAAATGCCACCAGCTTTAATCCGAGACCACCTTTTTCGCCAGGATTTTCTCAACAACATCACACTCTAGCTGCAATTCAGCAAGAAAAGAAATTAGAAATGGAGGAGATGATGATGAAATACATGGCAAATACAGAGGTTATGATCAAAAGCCAAGCAGTGGCTATAAAGAATCTGGAAACTCGGATGGGGCAGATGGCGAACATGCTTACCAACAGGCCCCAAGGTTCATTACCGAGTAATACAGAAACCAATCCACAAAGAAATGGGAAGGAACAGTGTCAAGCTATCACATTGAGGTCTGGGAAAAACATTGCAGACACTGCAAGTCGCGCGTGCCATGCTACTGCTTTACAAGAGAGGTCGCACGCCACGCCGAGGCGAAAGCAGATCGATTCTTGAAGAAGAAAAAGTCTGGAAAATTTTGAGGTTCAGCAGGAAGAGAAAGATAAAGTAGGTTCAGATGAGAAGCTTAAGAATTCAGTACCACCAATTCACCCTCAAGTTCCGTATCCGCAAAGATTAAATAAGCAGAGGGAAGATAAGCAATTCAACAAGTTTCTAGAGATATTTAAAAAGCTGCAAATCAATATACCTTTCGCCGAGGCATTGGAACAAATGCCAAATAATGCAAAGTTCGTGAAGGGTATATTGTCAAGGAAGAGGAGATTAGACGAATTTGAGACAGTAGCCTTGACAAAAGAATACAGTGCAGTGCTTCAGCAGAAGTTACCTCCAAAGTTAAAGGATCCGGGCAGTTTCACAATCCCGTGCACAATCGGGAAGATGAATTTTGAAAAATGTTTGTGTGATCTTGGGGCAAGCATAAATCTGATGCCCTTGTCATTGTTCAACCAATTGGGATTACCGGAGCCAAGTCCAACAAACATTTCTTTGTAGCTAGCTGACAGATCCATCACGTATCCACGGGGAATTGTTGAAGATGTATTAGTGAAGGTGGACAGATTTATCTTTCCGGCTGACTTCATCATTTTGGATTACGAGGAAGATAAAAATATACCAATCATACTGGGAAGACCATTCTTCTTAGCCACAGGAAAGACTCTGATAGATGTGCAGAAGGGGGAACTCACTATGGGTGTTCATGATCAAGAGGTCACCTTTAATGTCTTCAAAGCTATGAAGTTTCCAGTAGATGAAGAGGAATGTTTTCTGGTTGATTTGGTGGATCAAGTCATAAATGATGAAGTACAGAGTCTAGTGGGTGATGAACCATTGAGGAGTGTAATTGCTGAAAATTCAAATTTGGAGGACGAGGAACTTGACGAACTTGTGCAATATCTGGATACAACTCCACAAGTCAGCAAATTCAAAACACCTGTCGAACCATTGACAAAGCTGGAGAATCCTCAGTAAAATTAAATCCATCTCTTGAGACACCTCAAGAACTTGAATTAAAACCACTTCCAGAACATCTCAGGTACGCATTTTTAAATAAAGATTCAAAGCTACCTGTGATTATTTCTTCTGCATTAACATCTTTTCAGGAAGAAAAACTGCTATGAGTGCTTCGAGAGTTCAAATCAACTATTGGTTGGACCATAGCAGATATCAAAGGGATCAGCCCTTCGTTTTGCATGCATAAGATCCTGATGGAAGATGAGAGTAAGCCGTCGGTTGAGCAACAAAGGAGACTTAATCCGATAATGAAAGAAGTGGTTAAGAAAGAGGTAATCAAATGGTCGGATGCGAGCATAATCTATCAAATCTCGAACGACTCATGGTTTGAGCCCAATGCAAATGTGTAATAGAAAAAGGGTGGCATGATAGTAGTGACTAATGAGAATAATGAGTTGATTCCAACACGAACAATGAATAGGGTGGAGAGTCTGCATGGACTCACCGCGCAGCTCAACAAAGCTACAAGGAAAGATCATTTTCCACTCCCATTCATTGATCGATGTTGGATGATTATCGTGTCATGAGTACTATTGCCTTACGGGCGGATATTCTTCTATAATCAAATTATGATAGCTCCGAAGACCGGAAAAGACAACTTTCACATGTCCTTACGTCACATTCGCCTTCAGAAGGATGTCCTTCGGGTTGTGCAATGCTCCAGCCACCTTTCAAAGATGCATGATGGCTATATTTTCAAATATGGTGGAGCAGAATGTGGAAGTATTTATGGATGACTTCTCAGTCTTCGGGGACTCGTTTGATCTATGCCTTGAAAATTTGGTGATGGTTTTGAAGCGGTGTGTTGAAACAAATCTAGTACTGAACTGGGAAAAGTGCCATTTTATGGTACAAGAAGGAATCATACTGGGACACAAAGTATTGAAGAAGGGACTCGATGTGAGACCCTAGATTTTATGAATAAAGATTTAATTTTCTCGAAATAATTTTTTTTAATATTATGGTGTTGATTTGATGTAATGTTATAGTTGTGGGTAATATTTACAAATTTTGCAAAGTAAGCAAATGGTTGTATAATATTCGATTGGTCGGGGAATATTCTTTTTGTCGGGGAATATCCATACGATGGTACAATCATTGGTGGACCCCGCAACGGAATTATGGTCGGATTGAGAAAACGACAAAAATACTTTATGAAAATAACAGCGGAAGTTTTACCGTTAACTATTGAAACATCCGGTGTTAAAAGTACAGTAATACGCGTGGTTGCATAATAGTACACGGTATTGATTATTGATGCTTATGTGAGAAGTCACTCAGTATTGTTCAATCGGGTATTTGGGACACTTTTCGTGTCGGAGTACTATTCATGAGTTACTATTCATGAGTTACTATTCATGAGTTACTATTCACAGAGTACTATTGATCACCCATAAAATATATTTCTTTTCAGTCCAAATCATTTTTGGGTACAATATTATTCAATAAGGAGATGTGCTAATTTTTTCAGACCGTTGGTAGAAGTTATAATAGTAAATCAATATGGACCGCTGGTGGAAAGTTATAATAGTGAATCAATATGGATCGCTGGTTTAAAGGTTTAATAGTAAATCAGTATGGACCGTTGCTTTAAGTTTTAATAGTAAATCAATATGGACCGTCAGATTAAAGTAAATCAATCAGGACCGTTCATGAGTTAGTTATTATGCAGTCCATTTTTCTATAAATAGAAACTCATTCCTTCATTATTTCTTACGAATTCACTGAAACTCTAGAGAGATAAACTATAGAGAGAAAGAAGAAAAGTATTCTGCTACTTCACTACTCATATATCCAGTACTCTTCATCTTAAGGTAGGGAATATTATTTGTTGTACCCATAAGGGGTATTATTTCTTTTGTATTCATGAAGAGAACTTCAGTTATTCCATTATTTATTATTCTCATTTAATAACTCAGACATGCCAAACTACCCTATACTTGGTGAAATTCTTACATTATTTCATTCTTTATTATTCTCATTGGAATATCCTCGTCATGCGTTTTTACGCCGACTGATTCCGCCTTTATTATTCTCATTGGAATATCCTGTCATGCATTTTCCACCGGACTGGTTCCGCCTTTTATTATTCTCGTTAGAATATCATATCTCGCATGCGTTTTACGCCGGACCTGGTTCCGTATTTATTATTCTGTTAGAATAACCTACATGTGTTATCTATCACATTCCTGGTGATTTCTTTTGTTATTCTATTCTTTATTATACTCAGTTGGTTAGAGTTTTGACTTCTATACTCCATGAAATTAGTGGAATATCCTTGATATTTGTGCTTCATCCAGTATCTTTTCATGAAAATATTCTTTTGAGCATTCTTGAATTTTACTCTACAAAGCAGTATCATGTTGACAATTTGAACGTTATCAGTTCCTAGATAAATTAATTCTTGAACTTGTTTTATTAAATTCTTATATCATTGTCATCATCCTCATGTTTATATTTTGTTGAAAGTCATATGTGGCCTGTAGTGCATAGATGGACTTGGTATGATTATGACCAGGGATTATTCGGTGTAATCATGACCGTAATGTTACAAATGATGTGGAAAAATTCCTCATTGGCCCGTAGTGCATTGATGGACAGTTTTGGTATGATTATGGCTATAGATTCTCTTTGGCCGTAGTGCAAAGATGAATTGTTTTATGGCATGATCAGGACCGTTGATGAAAACATAATTATCTTTAGCTGTAGTGCATGGATAATTCATGGTCGTGATACTAAAGAATATCCTTGGACGTAGTGCAGGGGTGATTCGATGATGTGGATTATTTATTAAGTTGAGTCCCAGCGATAAAAGTGATTAAAATCCTTTTAAATCATAAAAGATAGTAGATTTTATTCTCTACTTGACTCTTCTAATGGATTGCTTATTTCGCTGCAGTTAAACTTGATAGTTATTATATTTTATCAGTTTAACACTGTTGAAGGCTAACAATAAATTATTCTGCATTATCTTAGTTATAATATTTCTTACTGGGCTAGTTGAGCTCACCTTTTCTTTCACTATTCTCTTCAGGAAATGAGAACGTAGCTGGGACTAGTCGGGGAACAGAGTAATGATCCTAGATGTTTGCATTAGTAGTCCTCACTATTCTGTGAAATATTGTGATAATAATTTTAATGAGGACTCCTTTTGAGTTTTTATACTCTCTAGTAGACAATATTTGTATTCAAACTCACAGTTTATGTTTTGTCGTATTGTACACGACAGTTGTATTATTAAGTTGTATTTGAATTTTGTACTTTGTATCTGGCGACCCAAGATGGGTGATGTATACCTAATTTTGGGGGCATCACAGTTGGTATCAAAGCTTAGGGATATGATCCCTGGCTAGGATGTGAGAATAGAACTAGGAGGGGAGAGACGGGGAATTCCTTCGCTAGTATGACCTACCTAAGTTTATTTGGTATTTAATTGGTTGGTCAGAATATAGGGATAATATGTTACATGTCAATTAACCTTTATTTTGTGGCGATGTCAAAAATGACATCCGAGAATGTTGAGAATAGCAATGGAGCACGTGAGACTGCTGATTCTCCACGATCAATAATCGGGACAATGTGCAACAGGATGGCGATAATCCTCCTGTAAACAACAACACTGATCAATTGACGAACGATGGTACGTTTAGGAGCTTTTTAGAATTCATGCAACATCAGGCGAAGGCGACTCCTGCTCATAATGCAGGAGGAAATAATGGCAACCCACGGTTGATCACCGCTAAGCAATTCAAGGAGTTGGGACCACCGGAGTTTTTGGGAAAGCCAGAACCACTTAAGGCAGAGACGTGGTTAAAGCAGATCACCAAGATATTTGATGTCTTGGGATGCTCCGAGGAGAAAAAGGTTGCCTTTGCCACCTTTATGTTGCGTGAAGAGGCAGATCACTGGTGGGAATTTTTAAAACGTACCCAGCCTAACGCACTCAAGATGTCTTGGGAGAATTCCAAGAGCTGTTCAATGATAAGTACTTTCTCGAAAGCATTCGTTACATGAAGGAGGTGGAATTTATCAAGTTGGAGCAAAACAACATGACCGTGTCGTAATACGAAGCTAAATTTTCCGAGTTGTCCCGATTTATGTCCCACTTGGTTGATAATGAAGAGAGAATGACGCGGATGTTTTTAAGAGGTTTGAAGCCAGAGATACGTCAATATCTTATTTCTCATAAACTGTGTTTGTATTCAGATGTTGTAAATAGGGCTCAGTTAGTGGAGCGCGATAACGAGTCAACGCAACCAAAAGAGAGCAGCCGACAAAATGATAATACCGGTGATAACAGTCATCAAAGCGGTGACAATAAGCATGGAGGGAATCAACATGCCAGAAATGGTAACCACTTCGGTGGTAATCAGGGTCAAAACAATAAGAATGGACATTTCAAAAAGAGAAGATTCAACAATAACGTGAAGACGTCGGCACCAGCACCCGTTTCAAAGGAAGAAGAACGACTACCGATCGTATGTTTCAAATGCGGACAGGAGGGACACATCCGTCTAAACTGTACGCAGCAATCCAAAATGTGTTTTAATTGCGGAAGAGAAGGTCACCTAGCTCGATTTTGTCGTATGGTGAAGTCAAGTCCAGCTGGGATAGTGATGCCAAAGGATGTCCCAGACAAGCTAAAACTGGTAGTTTAAGAGAGAGCGTTTTTTTTGTGACAAGGAACTTGAATAAAATTATCACGGGTATTTTAGTCATATACTCTTGTGAAGTCTATACCATGTTAGATATCGGTTCTACTTACTCTTTTATTTCACCTAGTTATGTTAAATGTTTGAAGTTAACTCCAGAGAAGTTAGACTTTGATATATCTATTTAAACTTAGTTAGGAGAAACCTTCGTTACCTCCACTATTTATAAATCTTGTTCAAATCAACACTTTCACGTTACGTGTCGATCTTGTCTCTTTGAAAATACTTGCCTTTGATGCGATTTTAGGAATCGATTGGTTAACTACTCATCAGGCTTTTTCGTAAGGTTGTTAGCTTTCATATTCTTAACCAACCTGTTATGCGAATTCAAGCAACCAAACCACTAAAGTCAATCATTGTCATATCAAGCCATAAGTAAAGAGCCTCGGTCCTTTCGTTGTTGACTTTCTTGTGTAGAATCCATCGAAGCCAGACTCTCTGTAGGCGATGTCGTGAATGACGATGGCAAGTTGATAGGTATCAATGTGACGTACTATCCAAGTCTTGGATGAGGGTCACAGTTTTGAATGATATTTCTATTGTTAATAATTTCCTGACGTATTCTTGAAGACTTCTTAGCCTACCCCTGAGCGTGAAATTGAATTTTGTATTGACCCCAGTACAAAACCCATTTCTTAAACCCTCAAATATTTCTTCAACTAAAATGAACGTAACATGCGCCAAAGACGTTGGCTCAAGATGTTGAAGATTACGATCGTACCATGCAATATCATCGTGGAAGTGCGAACGTGGTAGCTGACGCGTTGAGTAGAAGATCGTATGCGGTTACAAGTATGAATATACGAACCCACGTGAAGATAACGAATATACGATTAGAATCGACTTTAATCGATAAAGTTAAAGTCGTTCAAGCTACATACTCAGAGCTGCTGAATGTGAAGAAGAAGGTTCAAGAGGGCGTTATTCTAGAAGCAAGAATCGATGAAGAGAAGAAATCTCAACCTTCAGCGTCCCGGTGCTCCAGCTAGTACAAAAGCCAGCGCCCCGGCGCTAGCCCCAGGTTTACGATTCCTATTTTAGTTACAAGTCTATTCGGTTCACATCTTCTCCTCTCCTCTTCTTCACGTCTCCACTACTACACTCACAAATGTCCAGACGGTAACTACTCTTAACCTTGCATATAATATCCCACTATTGAGGGCATCTCGTCATATCACATTAAGATTTCCTTTCGCAAAGTAATCCTCATCTCCCACAAAGGTATGTTTCTAAATTTAACTTCATAGATGGTGAATTCAACTCAAGTCAATTGTGAGATGGGTAAGTCACTGTGCAACTTGGTTCATATTCTCTACATCTTCCTACCGATTTTCACCCTTGTTATTTCAAGTATCTCATTGTCCCAAAAGGTGAATCACGTTTGATTGTGCACCACTTTTGGTTAGAATATCATGCATATATGGTAATTGATTACCAGGAAGATGATTTGATTAAAGAAATTAGTGTGTTTCAAAGCAAGTTATGAGTTACCCATAAGGTGCTCGATAAATTGCCTGATCCAATGCTAATGGTTAAATTTGCATGAATCACCATATCCACGCATTGTATGTACGTGCCATCTTACCACCACAATAGTATAGGCCTATTGTAACACATATTAATCACTGTTGTGGGAGAGTGTTAAACCAAATTGATGCACACAAGGGGTCATATTGCTTTACTCGACACACCTTTTGACCGAATTATAGGTGTTCCTTAACACTTGTAGAATTTGAAAAATACATGCATCTAATTGGTACAATTGTGCGTTTTCATGCTAGTATATGGCCTGCCACACCCTCAACTATGTACTTCACATATATATATATTTTGAAGTTTAGGGGTAGTGTCATGAATCATCATATCCACGCATTGTATGTACGTGCCATCTTACCACCACAATAGTATAGGCCTATTGTAACACATATTAATCACTGTTGTGGGAGAGTGTTAAACCAAATTGATGCACACAAGGGGTCATATTGCTTTACTCGACACACCTTTTGACCGAATTATAGGTGTTCTTTAACACTTGTAGAATTTGAAAAATACATGCATCTAATTGGTACAATTGTGTGTTTTCATGCTAGTATATGGCCTGCCACACCCTCAACTATGTACTTCACATTTATATATATTTTGAAGTTTGGGGGTAGTGTCATGGATACGTGTATCCCAACTAAATTTTTGTCAACTGCAACTAATTATGAACTTGTATTATTGTAGAAATTTCTCAATGACTTCCAAACGACAACGTGGAGATTTGTTCCTGCCCGCCTCTACAGCCGAGATTTGATAGCCGCCGATTTGTCTCCGTCGATGCACAGAAACGTTATAACCGCATGGCTACCCGCTCACTAGTCCCCGAACGTGGTTTACGGCCCGACCAAACCAAAGATGGGGAAATAGCGGTAATGATTGCTGAAAGAAATTGGTTCTCCCTCACCGAACAACCTGACCCGGCAGTGATTGCAGTCGTGAAAGAGTTTTATGCCAACGTCTCGAAACACGATCACTATGCAGTGTTTGTGCGGGGAAAAACTTTGGAAATCGGTGAAGAGGACATCAATGGGTGTTACCAACTAAATTTGGAAGAGTTCAACGATGAATATGCCGGTCTGTTGAGCCAAGGTCCAGACTATGAGAAAATATTCCGAGAGCTGTGTCAACCGAGCACCACATGAACAGTGCATGAGCATGGCAGCATGACCTTCCCCCATTCTCACCTCAGTCTATATGGGAAGGCGTGGTATGCCTTTATCTGTGCCAAACTCATGCCATGAACACATGTGAGCCATGTCACTAAAGAAAGAGTAGTGCTGCTATATTCCATTATCCAAGGCTTGCAAATAGATGTCGGTCACGTGATCCAGCAGTCCATTCTTCGAGCATCTCGAGGTGGAACCACAAGAGGTTTACCCCATCCTTCATTAATTTGTGTTCTATGTGCCAAGTTTGGGGTAAAATGGAAATCAGATGAGATGATTCAAACGTCGATGCCTGTGTTGGACCACAAGTTGATCAGCCGGTATAAAGTGTGGACAGGTGGGGCAAATCACCCTAGGGGATTGGGTTTCAGAATTCCCCAAGTTGAACCTACATAAGCCCCTCCACCTCAGGCTCCACCTACTTATGGCCCATCTACAGCAGCTCATCGTGGTGTGGTTCCCGAAGCAGTCCAGTGGGAGATAGACAGCTGGTTTTACAACATGGAGTCCCAGAATGTGTGCCTGTCGGAATGTCAAGACGTGATTTTCAAATTCTTAGTTGACCAATTTGCTGCACAGAATGCATTGACCGTCCAACTTCATCCGGGTGTTCACCTTAGCCATTTCCTAACTGCTCCTGTTCTACCTGTATTCCCCCCTTCCGATTAAGAGATGAGCGAGGACGAAGATGCCCCACCCGAGGAATAAGCTCGTCAGGGAAGTCCTCTATTTTATTTTGTTATATTTCTCGCATGAGGACATTGCTCTAGAATAGTTTGGGGGTAGTTCATTTTTATTTCTAAGTTGTAGTTTAGTTTGTTATTAGTTTGTGGATGATTGTTAGTAATGTTGCATTTAGGATTGCATGTTAATCCTAGCTTTTGATAGTACGTATATTTGGGGGCCAATGATGAAATTAGAATTGCATGAACAAGTCTAGTAAGGATTTTTGAGTCAGTGATATGATTTTCTTGACATGATTTAAATCTTCATCTGTTTGAAACTGATATTATAAGGATAGCACTTTTTAAAAATGACCATGTTGGCTATGATAGTTTAAAAGGATAGATAATAGAGTTCTAAAGGATGATTACTAGTGAAATGCAAGGACAATTTGAATAGCTAGAGAAGACTGAAGTTAGACAGATACTCAAGTTTGGGGGAAAAATATTTGGAATATATAAGCTTAAAAAAAGGAGTAGACATGGTGACTAGTCTTGTTTCGGGGCCTTTGTTACTTGAGCAAGTACGCCCGAGGGAATTGTCTTTACACCTAGCGCCCTAAGGTCTTTTATGGTCTGGGAGTCGTTGGTCGAAAGCTCGCTAAGGGGTAACACTGTTAGCCTAATGGGATGAGACATTGCACAGTCATTTATGTATATTTAGAAAAAAAAAAAAAAAAAGAGCAAAGAAAAGCATAAGTATTCCACTTTGACTCTTAAATTCAGGTAATTGTTTGATTTCAGTTGAAACACGTATATTTGATGAGTTCTCAAGTTTACACTGTATGATGCTTACTAAGAAATTTATTATCTTTCATATTTTTTCCTTTCATGGGTTAGCATGGTTGTTGAACACACATTCACAATATCAATAATAACAGATTCAGATTTTGGGGATATTATTGATCTATTTTCACATGATGTATTAGCATGTTTTTGTGATTTTTCTGAGGCCTATGGATATACGTGAGCTATTGGATTGCTGGAATTACGATCATTTAGTTAGTTGCATTTGCATGAGTTGTCGTTTTCGTACTGTTTAGTATTAATTTGTGTTTTGTTGCTTGAGGACACGCAACGATTTAAGTTTGGGGGTATTTGATGATTGGGTAATATACCCATGAATTGGATATATTTGGACTTAAATTATTGTATTCTCAAGTTATTTAGAAGCATTTTTATTGTGTTTAGTTCTTGTTTTGCAGATTCGGGAGCCGCAAGGACAAATTGTGGAATTTAAGCTGAAAATGGCAAAATGGTAATTCTTTCAACCTCCAAATACGGGCGCTTCAACTCGATTCAAATCCAGGTAGCAAAAGCGCTACTGGTCGTGCTGATGTTGACTAGGGACGCGTGCGTTGACTTTTTTGTTGCCCACTAAATTGGTTGTTGTTTAAAGCCTAATTGGATTAGGAGTGTGGGGAAGCTATAAAAAGAAATTAAGTGCTGAAATTAGAGAAAATCATCTAATCATTCATCTATTCATTCATTCATTGGAGGCTACACAAGGATTACTTGAAGACTAAGGATTGGCTAAAGAGTTTTCTTCTTCTTCTCCTTATTTTCAATTTGTAATTCTTTAAGGATGATTTGCAAACGATTATTGGTTTTTATTTCCGTTATGAACTAATTCTTTAATTAAGATTTCAATTGAACCTTTTATGGCTATAAATTAGTTATTCAGTTTATTCCAATTATTTATGTTGAAGTGAATTGTTTATCATGCCTTGCATCTATTGATTAATTATTTGGCCAATAATTACTTTGTTACTCTAGAAGGAATTGAAAAGGGAATTCTAGGGTTAGAACTGGGTTTTGATAACGTGTGACTTAGTTATTTGCACAGTGAATAATTAGGTTTGTGAATTGAATGGAAATATTTGTTCATCGCATGTAACACATAATGAATTGGAATTGAAGGAGTATAATTCACTTGTTTTGAATAGGAATATAGCAAGATTAATCTGGATTAAATAGAAGTCAGTTGATTACTTGGAAAAGGACTTTTGATATTTGAGAATTCCTGTTAACAATTCAGTAGACATAATAATTGGGATAATTGGATAATTGATTTATAGTTCATAATTGGGGATATTGAAGTCTTAATCCTTATTTATCGGAAATCATTCATTAAAATCTTGGTTTATTTATTTGCCTATTTTAAAGTAATATCTTTAATTGTTTAATTTAGTTTTAATATTTCAGAAAATCATCATTTATCATTGTTTAAATAAAATTGGGTTGATATAGTGCTAGTAGTTGGAATTTATTAATTAAGAATTCTCTGTGGGATCGACACTCTATTTTATCACTTTATTACTTGTTGACCGTGTATACTTGCATTATTCTTTGATTGCTAAATCAACCAACAAGTTTTTATGCCATTATTGGGAATTTTTATTAATATTAATTTCATATTAGTTATAATCAATTCGGTTTTAATTTAAACGTTACTTATTTTTCTTCTTGGATTGGCAGGCATTCTTGTGAGTGTATGCACACCAGATCGAAAGCTAAAAAGGAACTTTTTCTGTATACAGATGATATCGAAAGGAAGTTCCAGAAATTGCGTTTGAATAGTGAGGTTATACATTTGGAAGAAGAATCGGCACCAGAAATACCGTGAACATGGCGGAAAACGAATGTAAATCACTTAGGGATTACGCCATGCCGAATGTCACGGATTTGCAATCGAGTATTAAGAGGCCGGTAGTCAACGCGAACAGTTTTGAGATAAAACCGGGAACGATTCAGATGCTACAGAATACATGTCAGTTTGGGGGTAATTCGATAGATGATCCTAATATATCTTGAGTTTCTTGGAAGTTTGCGATACCTTCAAATTTAACAATGTATCAGAAGATGCTACAAGGTTGAGGATGTTCCCGTTTACTTTGAAAGATAAAGCACGAAGCTGGTTACACTCTTTGCCTCCTGGCTCAATCACCACTTGGGACGACTTAGCTCAAAAAATTTTAGCTAAGTTCATCCCACCAGCGAAGTCGGCAAAATTACGGAATGATATTCACACTTTCGCATAATTTGATTCAGAGTCGTTATACGAGGCGTGGGAAAGGTTCAAGGATATGCTCCGTAAGTGCCCTCATCATGGAATTCCGTAGTGGATGAAATTAGGGATATTTTGTGATGGTTTGCATGCGTCTACGAGGTCTAGTATTGATGCAGCAGCAGAGGGAGCGATCATGTCTAAGAGTTTTGATGAGGCATATCAGTTGTTAGAAACAATGGCCACCAACAATTATCAGTGGCCCATGACTAGATCTAATCCTCCGAAAGCATCGAAAAAGTATGAAGTGGATGCGATGACAGCATTAACAGCACAAGTGACCGCAATAGCTAAGCATATGGAAATATGGCGTCCACATGCCACACAGCAGGTAGCAATGGTTTGTGAATTGTGTGCTGGGGGTCATGCTACGGATCAATGTGCCATAAATTCTGAATCAGCACAGTTCGTAGGAAACTATAATCGCTCAACTCAACCGTATCCGACTCAAAATGCATATAATCCAGGTTAGAAAAATCACCCGGGGTTTTCATGGAGTAACACTTAAGCAGCATCCCAAGCACCTAGACAACAAAACACATCCGGATTTCAAAATCAGACTCAACAACAACCATAGAGGAAATCAAGTTGGGAAGAAGCCTTAGAAAAATTCATTAGAGCGTCTGACAAAAGGAACGAGGAACAAGATAAGAAAATGAATCAAGTAGAGCTGACTTTGCAAAGATAAGGGGCATCGCTAAAGAATCTGGAAAATCAAGTGGGACAAATAGCACATGCATTGAATAACCGTCCACTAGGAACACTCTCGAGTGATACAGAAATAAATCCGGCCAGAAACAAGCATTGCAAGGCTGTAACTTTACGCAGTGGGAAGGATTTGCAAGAAACAGTTAAGGATAAGGAAAAGGGGGACAACACAACAGCTAAAACAGAAGAAGTTGTGGAAATTGGGAAAGATAAAGATGAAATCGTAGAGCGGAATGCACCGGAACCAACTATCACAATGCCGCCCATACCGTATCCGTAGAGGTTTCAGAAATCCAAGTTAGATAAGCAGTTTTAAGATTTTTGGATATTTTCAAGAAATTGCATATCAACATCCCATTTGCCAAAGCTTTAGAACAAATGTCGAGCTACGCTAAGTTCATGAAGGATGTGTTGTCAAAGAAAAGGAAACTTGGTGATTTTGAAATAATAACGTTAACCGAAGAATGCAGCGCAATTATCCAGAACAAGTTACCTCCGAAGTTAAAAGATCTAGGTAGTTTTACTATTCCGTGCAACATTGGTAAGCAGTTTTCGGGAAGAGCATTATGTGATTTGGGGGCCAGTATTAATTTGATGCCATTATCAGTCTATAGTCAGTTTGGGCTCAAGGCACCAAAACTGACAAATATCAATTTATTGTTGGCGGACCGATCAGTTATATATCCCCGAGGTATCGTTAAAGACGTATTAGTAAGGGTGGATAAATTCATCTTCCCAGCAGATTTTGTTATCTTGGATTGTGAAGCAGATAAGGAAATTCCCATTATTCTCGGGTGACCATTTTTAGCAACGAGGAGAACATTGATCGACGTACAGAAAGGAGAATTGATGATGCGAGTTGAAGATCAACAAGTCACTTTTAATGTGTTTAAGTCAATGTTTTATCCGAAGTAAAAAGATGAGTGTTTGCGGGTGGATTTAATGGATGAGTTAGTTAATCACAAGTTTTGCGGTAATTACTCAGAGGACCCGATAAAATCCATGTTGTTCGGAATAGATGACTATGGTATTGATGAGGACATTGATCAGATCAAATGGCTCGATACAGCATCGTTCTTCCGGGAAAAACAATAAACCATTCGATACCCTTGATAAGTCCGAAACGGAAGGTAAAAAGTGCAAACCTTCAATAAAAGAGCCACCAGTGTTGGAGTTAAAGCCACTACCATCTCATCTTGAGTATGCTTATCTGGGAAAAGATGCGACGCTACCAGTTATTGTTTCGACGGAGTTAACTGACACACAAAAGGAGAAACTGCTACGGGTTTTACAAGAATTCAAAACAGCGATTGGGTGGACTATAGCGGATATTCGAGGTATTAGCCCATCTTTCTGTATGCATAAGATTTTAATGGAAGAGGGGTCAAAACCAACCATTGAGATGCAAAGAAGGCTAAACCCCATTATGAAAGATGTGGTGAAAAAGGAGATTATAAAATGGTTGGATGCCAGAATTATTTACCCAATCTTAGACAGTTCATGGGTAAGTCCTATACAGTGCGTACCCAAGAAAGGGGGTATGATGGTTGTGAAGAATGACGCTAATGAGCTCATCCTGACTAAAACTGTTACAGGCTGGAGAGTATGTATGGATTATCGCAAGTTGAATAAAGCCACACGCAAGGATCACTTCCCTTTGCCGTTTATTGATCAGATGTTGGACAGATTAGCGGGACATCAATTCTATTGTCTGCTGGATGGATATTCCGGGTATAATCAAATTGCCATAGCTCCAGAAGATCAAGAAAAGACCACGTTCACATTTCCATATGGTACGTTTGCATTCCGGCTTATGTCTTTTGGTTTATGTAATGTGCAGCGACCTTTCAACGATGTATGATGGCAATCTTCTCCGATATGATCGAACAGAATTTGGAGGTATTCATGGATGACTTTTCTGTGTTCGGGGATAGCTTTGATTTATGTTTGAACAATCTGATTTTAGTGTTAAAAAGATGTGTGGAAACTAACCTGGTGCTTAACTGGGAAAAATGTCACTTTATAGTGCAAGAAGGGATTATTCTGGGACATTGTTTTTTTTTCTTTTTTTTCACTTCAAGACCACGTTCATATGTCCATACGGTACGTTTACATTCCTGCTTATGTCTTTTGGTTTATGTAATGCGTCGGCGACCTTTCAACGATGTATGATGGAAATCTTCTCCGACATGGTCGAATAGAATTTGGAGGTATTCATGGATGACTTTTCTGTGTTCGAGGATAGCTTTGATTTATGTTTGAACAATCTGATTTTAGTGTTAAAAAGATGTGTGGAAACTAACCTGGTGCTTAACTGGGAAAAATGTCACTTTATGGTGGAAGAAGGGATTATTCTGGGACATAAGGTTTCCGCATCCGGATTAGAGCTAGATAGAGCAAAGATAGAAACGATTGAGAAATTATCTCCTCCAACATCTGTGAAGGGAATACGAAGCTTCTTGGGACATGCAGGTTTCTACAGACGCTTCATTAAAGATTTTTCCAAAAACTCAAAACCTTTATGTTCCCTCTTAGAGAAAGATGTACCGTTCAAAATGGATCAGTCATGTATCGAAGCAATTGAGGTACTAAAGAAGAAATTGGTTTCTGCTCCAATCATTGTGGAGCCCGATTGGTCTTTACCATTCGAATTGATGTGCGACGCCAGTGACTACGCAGTGGGAGCAGTGTTGGGACAACGTCACGACAAGATTTTTCACACTATCTACTACTCTAGTAAGACGTTGACGGATGCCCAATTGAACTACACAACCACCAAAAAGGAGTTACTTGTGTTTGCCTTTGACAAATTTAGATCATACCTTATTAGCACCAAGGTAATTGTCTACACTGATCATTCTGCCATTAAATATTTGATTGAGAAGAAGGATGCCAAACCGCGATTAATACGGTGGGTACTATTGTTACAAGAATTTGATCTGGAGATCAGGGATAAAAAAAGGTACCGAAAATCAAGTGGCGGATCATCTTTCTCAGTTGGAAAACGCAGAGGTACAGAAGGAAGACAACATATTGATTAATGAAAAATTTCTGGAGGAACAATTGTTCCGGGTAACAACAATATTGCCTTGGTATGCTGACTATGTGAACTACGTGGTTGCCAAAGTGTTAACACCAGATTTGACTTCACAACAACGTAAGAAGTTCCTCCATGATGTTAAGCAATACTATTGGGACGAACCAGTCTTGTTTAAAGCTTGCGCCGATCAAATGATTACACGTTGTGTGCCTCATGAAGAAATGGATAGTATATTAGGCCATTGCCACTCCTCAGATTACGGAGGTCATTATTTCGGTGATCGAACAGCAGCAAAAGTGCTACAATCGGGATTTTTCTGGCCTTCTTTATTCAAGGATGCTTACCTCTTTGTGTTGAAATGTGATCGATGCCAGCGCGTAGGTAATATCTCCAAGCGCAATGAAATGCCACTCAACACTATTTTGGAGGTTGAACTGTTCGACGTTTGGGGGATTGATTTTATGGGACCTTTCCCATCATCTTTCAATAATCAATATATTTTGTTGGCGGTTGATTATGTTTCCAAATGGGTAGAAGCCGCAGCATTACCCACGAATGATGCCAGCGTTGTTCTCCGATTTTTAAAGAAAAACATCTTCACACGATTTGGGACACCGAGAGCGATAATAAGTGATGAGGGCTCTCACTTCTGTAATAAGCAGTTCACAAAATTGCTTGTAAAGTATGGGGTTCATCATAAAATTGATGCTGCATATCATCCCCAAACCAATGGTCAATCGGAGGTTTCAAATAGGGAGGTCAAGCGAATTCTGGAAAAAGTGGTCAATCCATCACGAAAAGATTGGTCGTTGCGTCTTGATGATGCTCTATGGGCATATCGAACAGCGTATAAAAATCTGATCGGCATGTCACCTTACAGAATGGTATTTGGAAAGGCGTGTCACCTCCCGGTTGAGCTAGAACACAGTGCACACTGGGCCATTCGGAAATTGAACTTTGATCTAGAAGCGGTGGGTGAGAAAAGGTTACTGCAGTTGAACGAGATGGACGAATTCCGGTTCAATACGTATGAAAACGCAAAACTCTATAAGGAGAAAGTCAAGGCTTGGCATGATAAGAAAATTCTCGATCGAACATTCGAACCAGGCCAACAAGTATTACTGTTCAACTCATGCTTACGTTTATTTCCTGGGAAATTGAAATCTCGGTGGTCTAGACCATTCGTGATTATATCTGTCGCACCACACGGAAACATTGAGGTCAAAGAACCAAATTCTAAACGAAAATTCAAGGTGAATGGTCAGCGACTGAAACATTATTGGAGTGGACCCATCGAACGTCAAGCTACGGTCATATACCTCTCCGAACCAGTGGACAATTGAGAAACACTAAAAAGTCGGGCTGACGACTATAAACCAAGCGCTATAGGGAGACAACCCAAATTTTTAGTTTATCTTATTTTACGTTATTTGTCTTTTAATATTTTTCATTCTTATTTTAGTTGCTAGCTTATAATGGAATTCTCGCTTTCAGGTAGGATGCACACAGAACCGCTAGTGCCCCGGCGCTCAATTTGAACTTGAATCAAGCGCCCCGCGCTAGACATTCATGTTCAATTTTGTCCATCGGCACTTGCCTTCTAGCACTCAACATCGGGCCCTACCCACCAGCCTTGGCCGCAAAAATTTGCTTTTACCATAAATACTTCCTAAGACTGAGACTTGATATGCGCCTCTGTTGTCCAGCGCCTTGGCACTACTCACAAGCCATGCCACAGCGTCCCGGCTACACAGAAGCCTCTTGAAGCCATCGACCTTTCAAAGGCCCCGGTGCTCAAATTAGTATAAAAGCCGGCGCCCTACGCTAGCCCTGTGTTTCATGATTCCTATTTCAGTTATAAGTCTATTCGGTTCACATCTTCTCCTCTCCTTTTCTTCACGTCTCCACTACTACACCCACAAATGTCCAGACGGTAACTGCTCTTAACCTTGCATATAGTATCCCACTATTGAGGGCATCTCGACATATCACATTAAGATTTCTTTTCGCAAAGTAATCTTCATCTCCCATAAAGGTATGTTTCTAAATTTAACTTCATAGATGGTGAATTCAACTCTTGTCAATTGTGAGATGGGTAAGTCACTGTGCACCTTGGTTCATATTCTCTACATCTTCCTACCGATTTTCACCCTTGTTATTTCAAGTATCTCATTGTCCCAAAAGGTGAATCACGTTTGATTGTGCACCACTTTTGGTTAGAATATCATGCATATATGGTAATTGATTACCAGGAAGATGATTTGATTAAAGAAATTAGTGTGTTTCAAAGCAATTTATGAGTTACCCATAAGGTGCTTGATAAATTTCCTGATCCAATGCTAATGGTTAAATTTGCATGAATCACTATATCCACGCATTGTATGTACGTGCCATCTTACCACCACAATAGTATAGGCCTATTGTAACACATATTAATCACTGTTGTGGGAGAGTGTTAAACCAAATTGATGCACACAAGGGGTCATATTGCTTTACTCGACACACCTTTTGACCGAATTATAGGTGTTCTTTAACACTTGTAGAATTTGAAAAATACATGCATCTAATTGGTACAATTGTGCGTTTTCATGCTAGTATATGGCCTGCCACACCCTCAACTATGTACTTCACATATATATATATTTTGAAGTTTGGGGGTAGTGTCATGGATACGTGTATCCCAACTAAATTTTTGTCAACTGCAAGTAATTATGAACTTGTATTATTGTAGAAATTTCTCAATGACTTCCAAACGACAACGTGGAGACGGTTCCGGTTCCGCCTCGGCCCCGTCGAGATTTGATAGCCGCCGATTTGTCTCCGTCGAGGCACAGGAACGCTATAACCGCATGGCTACCCGCTCACTAGTCCCCACACGTGGTTTACGGCCCGACCAAACCAAAGATGGGGAAATAGTGGTAATGATTGCTGAAAGAAATTGGTTCTCCCTCACTGAACAACCTGACCCGGCAGTGATTGCAGTCGTGAAAGAGTTTTATGCCAATGTCTCGGAACACAATCACTATGCAGTGTTTGTGCGGGGAAAAACTTTGGAAATCGGGTAAGAGGACATCAATGGGTGTTACCAACTGAATTTGGAAGAGGTCAACGATGAATATGCCGGTATGCTGAGCCAAGGTCCGGACTATGAGAAAATAATCTGAGAGTTGTGTCAACCGGGCACCACATGGACAGTGCATGAGCGTGGCAGCATGACCTTACCCCATTCTCATGTCAGTCTATATGGGAAGGCGTGGTATGCCTTTATCTGTGCCAAACTCATGCCATGAACACATGTGAGCCATGTCACTAAAGAAAAGAGCGGTCTTCGCTATATTCAATTATCCAAGGCTTGCAAATAGATGTTTTATCACGTGATCCAAAGAGCCCATTCTCCGAGCATCTCGAGGTGGAACTACAGGAGGTTTACCCCATCCTTCATTAATTTGTGTTCTATATGCCAAGTTTGGGGTAAAATGGAAATTGGATGAGATGATTCAAACGTCGATGCCTGTGTTGGACCACAAGCTGATTAGCCGGTATAAAGTGTGGACAGGTGGGGCAAATCACCCTAGGGGATTGGGTTTCATAATTCCCCAAGTTGAACCTACACAAGCCCCTCCACCTCAGGCTCCACCTACTTATGGCCCATCTACAGTAGCTCATCGTGGTGTGGTTCCCGAAGCAGTCCAGCGGGAGATAGACGGTTGGTTTTAAAACATGGAGTCCCAGAATGTGCGCCTGTCGGAACGTCAAGACGTGATTTTCAAATTCTTAGTTGACCAATTTGCTGCACAGAATCCATTGACCGTCCAACTTCATCCGGGCATTTACCTTAGTCATTTCCCAACTGCTCCTGTTCTATCTGTATTCCCCCCTTCCGATCAAGAGATGATCGAGGATGAAGATGCCCCACCCGAGGAATAAGCTCATCAGGGAAGTCCTTTATTTTGTTATTTTCTCGCATGAGGACATTGCTCTAGATTAGTTTGGGGGTAGTTCGTTTTTATTTCTAGTTGTAGTTTAGTTTATTATTAGTTTCTGGATGATTGTTAGTAATGTTGCATTTAGGATTGCATGTTAATCCTAGCTTTTGATAGTACGTATATTTGGGGGCCAATGATGAAATTAGAATTGCATGAACAAGCCTAGTAAGGATTGTTGAGTCAGTGATATGATTTTCTTGACATGATTTAAATCTTCATCTGTTTGAAACTGATATTATAAGGATAGCACTTTTGAAAAATGACCATGTTAGCTATGATAGTTTAAAAGGATAGATAATAGAGTTCTAAAGGATGATTGCTAGTGAAATGCAAGGACAATTTGAATAGCTAGAGAAGACTGAAGTTAGACAGATACTCAAGTTTGGGGGAAAAATATTTGGAATATATAAGCCTAAAAAAAAGAGGGGTATACATGGTGACTAGTCTTGTTTCGGGGCCTTTGTTACTTGAGCAAGTACGCCCGAGGGGATTATCTTTACACCTAGCGCCCTAAGGTCTTTTATGGTCTGGGAGTCATTGGTCAAACGCTCTGTTAGCCTAATGGGATGAGACATTGCACAGTCATTTATGTATATTTAGAAGGAAAAAAAAAGAGAGAGCAAAGAAAAGCATAAGTATTCCATTTTGACTCTTGAATTCGTGTAATTGTTTGATTTCAGTTGAAACAAGTATATTTGATGAGTTCTCAAGTTTACACTATATGATGCTTACTAAGAAATTTATTATCTTTCATATTTTTGCCTTTCATGGGTTAGCATGGTTGTTGAACACACACTCACAATATCAGTAATAATAGATTCAGATTTTGGAGATATTATTGATCTGTTTTCACATGATGTATTAGCATGTTTTTGTGATTTTTCTGAGGCCTATGGATATACGTGAGCTATTGGATTGCGAGAATTACGATCATGTAGTTAGTTGCATTTGCATGAGTTGTCGTTTTCGTATTGTTTAGTATTAATTTGTGTTTTGTTGCTTGAGGACACGCAACGATTTATGTTTGGGAGTATTTCATGATTGGGTAATATACCTATGAATTGGATATATTTGGACTTAAATTATTGTATTCTCAAGTTATTTAGAAGAATTTTTATTGTGTTTAGTTCTTGTTTTGCAAATTCGGGAGCCGCAGGGACGAATTGGGGAATTTAAGCTGAAAATGGCAAAATGGTAATTCTTTCAACCTCTAGTGCCGGGGCGCTAAACTCAGTTCAAATCCCTGCGCCGGGGCGCTGGGTCGTGCCAGATGTTGACTAGGGACACGTGCGTTGACTTTTTTGTTGCCCACTAAATTGGTTGATGTTTAAAGCCTAATTGGATTAGTAGTGTGGGAAGCTATAAAAAGAAATTAAGTGCTGAAATTAGAGAAAATCATCTAATCATTCATCTATTCATTCATTCATTATTTGGAGGCTACACAAGGATTACTTGAAGACTAAGGATTGGCTAAAGAGTTTTCTTCTTCTTCTCCTTATTTTCAATTTGTAATTCTTTAAGGATGATTTGCAAACGATTATTGGTTTTTATTTCCGTTATGAACTAATTCTTTAATTAAGATTTCAATTGAACCTTTTATGGCTATAAATTAGTTATTCAGTTTATTCCAATTATTTATGTTGAAGTGAATTATTTATCATGCCTTGCATCTATTGATTAATTATTTGGCCAATAATTACTTTGTTACTCTAGAAGGAATTGAAAAAGGAATTCTAGGGTTAGAACTGGGTTTTGATAACGTGTGAATTAGTTATTTGCATAGTGAATAATTAGGTTTGTGAATTGAATGGAAATATCTGTTCACCGCATGTAACACATAGGGAATTGGAATTGAAGGAGTTTAATTCACTTGTTTTACATAGGAATATAGCAAGATTAATCTAGATTAAATAGAAGTAAGTTGATTACTTGGAAAAGGACTTTTGACATTTGAGAATTCCTGTTAACAATTCAGTAGACATAATAATTGGGATAATTGGATAATTGATTTATAGTTCATAATTGGGGATATTGAAGTCTTAATCCTTATTTATCGGAAATCATTCATTAAAATCTTGGTTTATTTATTTGCCTATTTTAGAGTAATATCTTTAATTGTTTAATTTAAATTTAATATTTCAGAAAATCATCATTTATCATTGTTTAAATAAAATTGGGTTGATATAGTGCTAGTAGTTGGAATTTATTAATTAAGAATTCTCTGTGGGATCGACACTCTATTTTATCACTTTATTACTAGTTGAATACTTGCACGTATTCTTTGATTGCGAAATCAACCAACAGCCTCCGTAAATGGGATGTTTATGTGAAGCCTCTTAAATACCTCCAGGAATTTGGAAAACTGCTTGTCCAGCTTTTTTTTCTGCAGACGCTGGGGGAAAGGCAACTGAGGGAGAGGAGGATTGATTGTACTCATTGGAGGGGTTGGTGTTGTAGAGCTAACTTGAGTACTTGGCTCACCCCCAGATTTCTCATTATTCTTCTCCACTTTAGGTTCTTTTTCACTAACTTCTTCTTCCACTGGAGAACTCTCTCCACCTTGTTCATTAGTGGTTTTCCCACTTCTGAGTGTCACTGCTTTGCATTGTTTTTTGCCTTCCCGTTTTGGGTTGACATCAGTGTCACTAGGCAATGTGCCTTGTGGACGACTGTTTAAAGCAGTGGCCAATTATCCCATCTGTACTTCAAGATTCCGAATTGAGGCTTTTTGGTTATTACTCCTTGTTTCATTCTGGGCAATGTACTGCGACAAGAGATCCTCCAAACTAGTCTTTCTCTCCTGTTGAGGTGGTGGATGGTGGAACTGATATTAAGAGCTCTGCGGTTGTGGATTGTACTGATTCTGAGATTGAAAACCCAGAGGGTTAGAAAAATTCGGCCTGGTGCATGAAGGTTGTGCTTGATTGGGGTTGTTGTTGTTGTTGTTGCCCCAAGAGAAGTTGGGATGATTTATCAAGCCCGGGTGGTAATGAGTGGGAAGATTAGCATTGTGTTGCCTCCCGTAGTTGGAAACAAATTGAACTGACTCAAGACTTATTGCACACTGATCAGTAGGGTGGCTCCCTTGACATAACTCACACTGGACTACGACATTCTGCACATTCTGCACTGTTGATGGTCCCATAGTGTCTAGCCCTTTTGTTAGCGCTGCAACCTGAGCCGCTAATGATGTGAATGAGTCAAACTCATATACCCTCGCTGCTCTTCTGAGGGCTTGCCTATTATTCAGCCATTGATAATTATTGGCCGCCATTGTTTCCACTAGTTCGTTCCCTGCTGTGTGATGTTTAGCCATGAAGGCCCCTCCAGATGCGGCATCAATAATCGAACAAGTTGATCCGGATAGCCCATTATAAAAGGTCTGGATAGGAAGCCATTCTGGAAATCCATGGTGAGGGCATTTCCTCAGAAGATCCTTGAATCGCTCCAACGAGTCGTACAAGGATTCTGATTCAAACAGGACAAAAGAAGTGATATAATGCCTGAGCCTGACTATTTTGGCGAACGAAAAAAACTTTGACACGAACTTCTGTGCCAAGTCAGCCCATGTGGTGATGGAGCCTGATGGTAATGAATGTAGCCAGCTCTTGACTTTGTCCCTTAAGGTGAATGGAAACAACCGGAGTCTGATGGCATTGTCAGACACTCTGTTGCATTTAAATGTGTCACGGATCTCCACAAAATTGATTAAGTAATCATTGGGATCATCATTCGGTAGTCCCCCAAACTGAATGTTGGTGCACATTTGAATGGTGCCCGACTTGATCTCAAAATTATTAGCTTAGATGGCGGGCCTGAGAATGCTCGCCTGGATATCATCGATGTGAGGCATAGTATACTCCCTCAAAGATTTATGAAGTTCCTCAGCATTTTTGATTGGAGTAGGTATGTCCTTTCATTCTTCTCTCCGCAGTCGTCTGTATGTTCTATCAACCTCGGGATCGAGAGGCAATATATTCTGACCCTTTCGAGGTGGCATAAACAGTGAAGACTACCTGAAAAGAGAGTTAAATAGAAGAATCAGTTTAAAGTAAGATCGTAATGACTTAGTTTTAATATTGAAAAATAATTAATACTAAGTCCCCAGAAGCGGCACCAAAAACTTGTTGGTCGATTTCGTTATTGCTAAATCGTGTGCAAGCATACACGATCCACAAGTAATATATGAAAGTAGAGTGTCGAACCCATGAGGACAAAGTCTTAAGAGAACACAAATACTAAGGTAAAGTCGTTACTTATCTTATCTAAACAAGTAAACACGATGGTTGGTTAAGCTATATGATTAAAACTATTAAGAATAAGAGAAGTAGTTGTGCTAGGAAGTCAAGATAGGATTACAATTCCCCTAATGCGTCGCCTAATCTCCTAACTCTCCAAATTACAAACGAATCAAGGAATGGTCAACCGAGAACATTAATACGCATAATCTTCTATCGAAGGTCAAATGCACATTCCAAGCCAGATAAATCACAATATGTCTACTGGTGAAAATAATTAGGCCAAGGTCATTAAGCTAAGTTTCAAGGCCACACAAGGCAAATAGGGATATGTCTATCCTATTAGCAGTTTATGCACACATTTCATTGGCATGGTCATAACAGGTGTTGTTGTATTTTAAGCTAAATAATAACATCCATTTTTCAATCTCTATTAATATCAATACTAATTTCTCTATCAAGCAATTAATCATCAAGTACTAAATACAACAACCCATTCCAAAATGATTCATTATATAAAATAGGAGAGAAAGTTAATTAGGCTAAATAAAAGGCTACATTGCAATCCAAAAAATGGAGTTAGTTCATATCTATGGTACTAACACACATTTTCAATACATTATACATTTTAGTAATACACAAATAAATGGGAGATTTGGAATAAGAAAACCCCTATTTTGAAGTGTTCTTCCTCCAAATCTTCTCTCACTGTGTAGCTACTGATCTTTTGTAGATGCAATAAATGTTCCTCCTTTTAAAGCACAGCTTTTTTCTCCTCTAGGAATTTAAGACTGTAATAGCTATTTCTATGCTACGCTCACTGTCTGAGAATTCTATCGCAGGTGGTTGATAATAATTCTTTGTTTCTCTCTCTCCTTAGGTGATTTAAAGCCCTTTACTGTCTGGACACTGCGACGCCACGTAGGCTTAAAAAGATCAGAGGTTACGTTGCGGCGTGACTACATAAAGGGACCTCGGTTATTGCAGCCATGAAAGCTAACCTCAGAGGAAGGCGCTTGGTATGCCGAGTATATGCGTTGAGACGCCAGGGAGGCTGACTGGGCGGTAATAATGGCGGCGAGAAGTGCCAATTAATAGGGACTTGCCTTGCTTTGGCGCTGCGACGCGAGCTCTAACTGCAAACATTGGCGCTACGGCGCCAATACAGTAAAAATGCCAATTAAGCTCCTAGAAGCTGGAAAATATCTGTATAGCCTTGCATCATAGAGTTTAGACATAATAACAACAAAATATAGATAAAAGCTAACTAAATAAATGAAAACATGCAACAACTTAAGCTACAAAAGATTTGATTCGCAGGTATAAATCCTACTCATCAATACCAATCTATCCGGATTCACTAATCACCTTTTTAGTAATCCAACAATTTGGAACAATTTTAGTTTGTAAGGTATCTATGAATTTAGATCTCATTGGCATGATCATCTTGATTCTAAAAGCACTACTCAAAACTATGGGTTTATCACATCTTATTAAACAGCACCATATAGATAAATTAAATAATTCTTTTATTAATAAATGAATAAGATTGTTACAAAGTATATGCTTTATCATCAAACATGATTGGCTTGTGTGCATACTACTTTCAATGTCATCTTTATTCAATTGTGCACTACGGACTCTTCTTGTTACTAAGGCTTAACCTGAGATGGCATACTCCTTATCATCATTTCCCTCCTTCAACGGTGGCATAGAATCGGTATCATCCTCTTCATTCTCTATCTCCACCTTACCATTATCCAAGAAAATTATATCCCGATGATTTGGACATTGGTTTGCAATATGACCCATGCATTGACATTTAAAGCATTTTATGTCTCAATTACGACTAGAGGACGATTCAATTTTACCTTGAATACCTCGGTTGGACCTCTCCTATTTTGGTCGTGCCTTGGGCTAGCTCACGACTTGTTTCTCCTTCTTCTTTACAGCATTTGGCTTCCATGATGAACTTGAAGTGGATCTTGGTCATTGGCTTCCTTTGCTCTTGAGTTTCTTCTCAATTTTGATGGCCACAAGATATAGGAAGTGTGGAGACAATTGGGGATAATGAAATAGAGGTCTATGAAGATCTAAATGGGTCTCCACCAACGATTAAAGAGTCAGTCAGATTTGCAAAATCATTCCCACTTGGTAGTCATGTCGTCGGCGAAGCTCTTGATGACATAAGAGTGAGTACAATTTTGAATCCATGGTGGGACGAGAAAGAGAAGATAGACGAAGAGCCCATTATGTGTGACAAACTTCCATGCCCCAAAGTGATCACATACACAATGGAGAAAACACTTAGCTGTGGGACGTTCTTGATTAAGAGCATACCAAATCAGAGCATGTTGGGTGACTTTGATGCATTGGGCATCACAAATGGGAACCTACCAAAAGCTATATTATTTCCGATAGATGGAGGGTTCCTCAACTTTCGAAGAGGAATTGGATAGCATTGACCAGACAAAGTCAAGCTGAAAGACTATAATTTAAGCGCTAACTGGGAGGCAACCCAGGAATTTTTATTTATTAATTTATATGCTTTCCTAGTTTATTTAGTAGATAGGAATCCAAGTGTTATTCTAATCCATGTTGTCTCTCTTCATTGCAGGTATTGGAGGTTCAATGGATAGGAAAATGATCGTCACCGCCAGCGCCACCATCACCACAAACTTAAATGATTATAGGGAAGTCCTCGTCCACTTCATGCTTTATTTTACAATGAGGACAATGTAATTATTAAGTTTGGGGGAGTTAAATAATTTAGGTTTATTTATGTTTGCATTCATGTAGTGTAATTGCATAATAGTTTGCATAGTAGAGTAGTTGCATAATAGTTTTTATTTATAACTAAAAAAAATCAAAAATCAAAAATCAAAAATAATAGTTAGTTACTATGTTCATCTTGCATGAGTCCAGCTGTTTGATAGTTTTAAGTTTATTTTGGCCAATGATGAGATTTGAATTGGGTAGACAAGTATAGTACTGACCATTAGAGCTTTGATGTGATTTCTTGTTATGAATTGAGTTTTTTATGTTTGAAACTGGTATAATAAGGATAGCACAATAAAAACAACTTGTTGATTGATTGAGTAAATTGATACATAATGGGATTCTAAAGGATAATGCTAGTTTGAATGAAAGAATGACAAGAACAAGTAGTAATGGCGAAAGTTAGACAAGAACCTAAGTTTGGGGGAATATTTGGGGTATATAAGCTTCTAAAAAAAAGATATCGAGTTGAATAATTGAGTCCTGTGGTGGGTCGAGAAGAAACGTGAAATGCACTCCTCATAAACACAGGCGTGAGATGGAGCGTAAAACGCACTCACTATTCAAAAAAAGAAAAAAGAAAAAAAAGTAAAAAAAAAAGAATAAATAAAACGGAAAATAAGAGCAAAAAGCCCCCGCAGATGAAAAATGAAGCATAAGTATCCCATGTTGACCCTCGATATTGGTAATTGTTTGATTTTAGTTGGATCTAGCTTGTTTTTGGATTTCTTGAGTTTACACTGTATGATGCCTTCGAAGAGACTTGTTATGTATTAAATTTGATTTTGTATAAGTTAACATTGTTGTGGAGCACACACGCACTATATTAGTGATAACAGTCTAAGATTTGATGATTGATTGGGAAGTTATTGATGAGTTTTGATATAATGTATTATCATGTTTATTTGATTTCTCTAAGGCCGGTTAAATAGACTTGTTTCTGTCATTACTGCTGGATTCGTAGGCATGTAGATTGGTTGCATTGCATAGCTTTGTTGTTTAGTGTTTTTGCTTGAGGACAAACAAAAGTTTAAGTTTGGAGGTATTTGATAAGTAGGTTTTATACCTACTTATACGGTATCTGTTACTTGAATTGTTTGCTTAATCTCATGTTTCATAGTTACTTTTCATGCATTTTGTGTTCGTTTTGTAGATTATATGCTTGGGAGTTGAAATCGCAAAGAATTGGTATGAAAATGCAAAGAATTGGTATGAAAATGCAAAAAAAAAAAAAAAGCAATCCGGACATCGTTTGGGCTTTCATGTTCATTTCATGTTCTTGGCTTGGAACTTGGATTACATTGTAGAGCTTCTTCTTAGCTTTCCGGAACATCTTGAATCATTCCAATCGGAGTTCGGATGCAAGAGTTATGACATGTGTACCAACGGACGTCGAACGTCACTATTTTGGATGGCCATTTGCATAGCAGTCACTTCCAGCCCGATTTCGACCTTCATCCGTTCGTTATTTCTCAAATCTTAAAGATTTAAAGTTGTAGATCTCGTCGATATCTTTGATTTGATAGGTGGCAGGCCTCGTAACTCTTCCTGGATCAAAGGTTATGGCCTTTTTCCCAAGGGACGTCAGAGCAGAAAATTTTCCGTCACAAAACCGCCGTCGGGGTGGGCGTACCAGCCACAAGTCAGAACCCTAGCCCGCCGGGGCGGACCCAAATCAAGCATAAACCCCCGTCGGGGCGGGGGTAGCCCAGAAAATGCGCGAAAAGTTCGAATTTTGGTCCAATTTGAGTCCGGAAAGGATTGTTTCGATCCGATTGACACAAGGACTTCCAAGAGAACTTCCAAGAGGACTTAAAGATATATGAAGAGACTTATATAAGGAGGAGAATCACAAGGATTAGGGGGATTGAGAGACTAGATAGAGGATTCAATTAGATTAGATTGGAGTAAATTAGATCAAACACTAGTTCTAATTACATTTGGAGATTGAAGCAACTTGAAGACCATTGAAGATCAAGAGCAAGAGCTTGATGAAGATGGAGATTTGCTGACAACAGATTTATTCTTTACTCTACTCTTATCTTTATCTTTTAATAATTATTCAATTGTGGATTCTTAGTTTTAATTCAATGAACTAATTCTTTGTTTGAGATTACAATGGATCTTATTGTGTAGTTTATTTTAATATGCTTCGCTATTAATTATTATGTTCTATCGTGAGGATTGTCTATTTTAATTTGGACTTAATTGTTTAATTGATTGGCCATCAATTATTGTGATAATCTATATGAACTCGAGAGATGAAGTATTGATTTAGAACTTATTATGATAGCATGTGTCATGAATTTTGTCAATAGCAGATTTTTGATTATTGTTAAGGTAGAGATATGCTTAACATCATATGTAATCGAATAGAGAACTTAAGCTTAAACCTTCTTCAATTGTAATTCACATAGAGATATAGTGGGTTAGTTGATTAAGGTGTTTAACAGATTTCTATCTTAATTGTGGATTGACGTTAATATGGGTATTATGCATCGAGAGGTGGTTTTATCTGCTTTAGTGTTCTTGATTAACAATTCAGGATAGAGAATAATTGATGAGAAGTGTGTTAGCTTAAATGAAGCAATAAGTGAAGTTGTGATCTTAAATCTCCGTAATCTGATTTTTAATTAGTGATAATTAGAATTAGTGTAATTAAATAATTTAGTTTATATAATTAGAAATTCATTCGTTTAAATAAGATTGACTTGGTTACGGGTTAGTACTTGGTAATTTTCTATTAAACAATTCCTTGTGGGAACGATACTCTACTTTCACTTTATTACTTGTTGACCACGTATACTTGCGTGTTGTGCGTATATAGATTTTACCCAACAATAGTTACGGATTTGAAGTAATGATTGACGCTGCGAATTTGGGTTAACACAAAACAATAATACGCTAAGTTTTTTTTCTTTTTTTTTACTTTATTTTTACGCAACAAAAAAAATAAAAGGGTAAATAATTTGCTAGAAACTTAGCTTTCATACCAAATGATATACTCCACGGCACGCTTACGTGAGGTGGTCGTCTCCCGAATCGTTCTAGCAATAATTATGGGTGGAACATCAATGACACATTGACGCCTCGCTTATATTGAAGCGATAACCTTGGTCCAATCAACGATTGATGTATTGTAGAAGAAACCAAAAACACCTATGGATTGATGTTTGATAAGTCGAATTGATCACCACGGACACACCGATAAGATCAAGAGTTCTTGAAAAGAACAAAAATAGAATACTCTCAAGTATTTTAAAAAGAAGAAGTATTATTAAATCAATTGGTGTGAAAACCCTTGGCCTTGAAGCCTATTTATACTAGTACAAGGACATAATTATGGTAATAAAAACCCTGAAAGTGTTGCCTTAATTTTACCCTAGTAGAAATCTCTAGAATTGTAATATAAATAAATCATGCTAAATTACCAAAAACAAAAGGAAACAAAATATAATATAGTTTGCCTAATATTTTAGGAAACAAAATCTTCTCTAATTTCTGAATTGGGCTTGTATCAAATTGACCCAAACTTGTGTTCCATGCTCTTTAGCTTCCTCTTTGGGTTTTCGTGAGTTAGCTTCGGCCCAAACATCTTGGATCAATCCATTGAGACCTTGTTTGAACCTATTAATTCTATCCTTTGTAATTGGTCCAACTGACACTTGAATTGGATCACCCCTCATTCATTTAGTGTTGTTTGAATCAGCTCATGTCATGTCATCATCATTAAGCCTAACACATGCCCATTCAAATTAAATTTACTTTCAAAATTGATTTTTTACTATTCATTGGTTATGTACGTTTAGTTGTTAAAGAAATTGGTGAGTTATCCATCCCTTTCCTCAGATAGTTTCGATTACAATTACTAGAAAACTCTAACATAGTCGCAAATTGTATTTCGATACAAACATTCCAAAACATGGTAAATTTTCATTCAAAATTATCAAATATGACTATTTAAAAATTTTCTCCCTATTTAAAGTTCTGCTGAACAAACATAATTACAACTTTGCTTTATAATCTACAAATGAGAAATATCCTCTCTTATATAGTCCTTGGACCTTACAACCAATGGCTAATATTAATTATAATGGAATGTTAAGAACAACTATGTAGAATCACCCTATATTATCAATGATATTTATAGAGTATAAAAATTGCACAAGTTTAAAAGCCTCTATCAGAAACCATAATATATAAAAGAAAGTTATAGGAACTACCAACCAATGTAGCCAAAAATGAGTGTCTTGTGGGTGTCAAGTAGGCGATGACATGGAATGGTCTTGTTGAAAATACATTTGTTGTGACATTATGCTTAGGAACAGTTCAACCAATTAGAACTATATCTCAATTAATTTTGACTATTATTTTTAATAACTATATCTTTTTAGAAAGTTATTCTCAGCTTACCACGTTAAATGTATTTTGAACCATCTAAACGATTCAAAGAGACCATTTCTTATCATCTAATTACAAAAGTGATATTTTCTGTTCCCAAATTCATTATTTGCATCAAATCACGATTTAAGTAAGATTTCTTGAAATAAGACAGAGTGGTCGTGAATCATGAAGAGAATGTTGAAGATTTTCAAAATATGTCATATAATAAAAATACTAAATGTGGAATCTAAATCAAAATGTACATTGGTTCAGTGGTAAGGTATGTTGGTTACAAGTAGGAGGCCTCGATTTTGACTTTTACGAGGAACATGTGTTTTGTATATAATTTAAAGTCGTGATTGTTTGAACCGGTTACTATTAGAGTTTATGTCCTAGAGGCCAATTATTTGATATAATTGCTTAACGTTTTGATATTATATTTGATTGAATAAATAAATGATTTTATTATGGTTTTATTTACTGCATAATATAATTGTTAACATAATAAAATTCCTTAGAATAGTGATACAAATTATATAGTTTCAAGTATGTGACTTGAACATGAGATTATATAATTACAATTAGTATCATTGTTCTTAAATGTCCCTAGTCGAGTATCAATGTTGATGGGACAACAATGATGCATTGAGACTAGTATGTGGATTGACTGATGACCAAATCTCATTGGTCATAAATATATGAGATATTAAATCAATGTATAGGTACATGTTAGAGAACGATGTACTGGACAGAACCACCATGAGAATTCTATATAGAGCATTATGCAAAGTGTCATTAGCAATTCTCATAGTGACAATGATGTAATGGTCCTCCGACCTGAAATCGCTATATTACTACACGAGAATTTATGTACTTTGATATCATCAAATGTCACCTTTAATAGGGTGGACTATAAAGGTGATTATTGGGTTCATCATGAATCGTGTGAGAAATATGAGTGATCTAGATGGAATTTAACCATCCTATATATTATGGGTGATATCCATAGGCCTCTTGATTGAGTAGGACTATGAAATGCATGGCCATGCTCAAATAGTGATTTGTTTCATATAGTCTACTCATTGATCAAGAAAACTCAGATTAAATTATGAAGAGTATGACACATTCCATGACTCGAGTTTAATCTAGGATATTAAGGTTAAAAGGATTAAATTACATTGAAACATTGGTCACAAAAGGTTGTATCGAATCATCGATCTTATTATTACTTGGGTAGCAGTGATGCATTACTAGATGTCATTCACTATTTATAATTTTATAATATGATTTTAAAATTATTGCCAACGTAATAATAACATATAGGGTCACACACAAAGAACGTTATTAAAAGGGAATTAATTTAAATTATAAGGATTTAAATATATCAATATGATTGATAGTATTTAAACCACAAATTTAAATTAAAAGGACGCTTTGTATATGTATATATATTAATTAAGTATGACTTAATTAAGATATAATATATATATATATATATATTTGGATTTTATTTAATTAGATTAGGGTTTTTGATTAATTCTGATTTATTGCTATATATATGATATATCAACGTCTTTGAAAAGTTAATCAAAACAAAAACCCTAGCCGCTCTTAGAGAGAGACTAGAGAAAACAGTTTCGAAAATCCTCATCCTTGGTGGCTAGTACCACGATTCTTTCTTCTGCAGATCGTAGGACGATTCGTGGAGCGTTCGTGTGGATACCGTAGAGACGCAATTCGTTTGAATTGCGTTGGAGTTTCGACCGCATCGTTTAATCTCTTTCTTAATCAGTATAATTTCTAACTACTGAATTAACTATTTTTCGCATGGATCCTGTTTAGGGTTTCGAATTTGGTTTAAATTGTTCTATTTCCGCTGTGCGTTTCTGTGTCGAAACCCTATAGTGGTATCAAAGCTATTTACGAAAAGATTAATTCAGATTACGTGTTTTAATTGTATTCGATATATATGATATATGATGATGCATGTTTACCGATATGAAATTGAATATATGATATTCCGTTGTATGTGTATTCTGGTAATATATATGATGATACTGTTAATCGTATCTTTAATCGGTGGAATAACAATATAACTGTTCTAATCGGATTAGAAGCATGAAGAATCGTTTTTCATATGATTAATCAAATCGGACATATATGATAAATTGGGTGTCTTGTTATTCGCTTTTAATATGATTAAATCAAATCGGACATATATGATTTGTTATTATGGGTGTTTTGGTGGATTAAAATGTATGATTCTGAAACTGTTTGGCCACCGAAATACTGCCAAGGGGAGACCCCTTGGACCCCAAATCGTTAAGCATTTATGGTCGTGACCCAAAATTTGTTATATATTTTTTTTTTAATTTTATATAAACTGTTATATGCTTATTGTGATATGCATGGTGCACAGTTATGGCCTTTTTGACCCATAGGTTAGTGGTTTTGGTTTTGAAATACGACTTGCATGTCGTGCCTTTCTATAAATTCTAATGTAATATTCTCTTCTCATCTAAATCCCCTCGAATGTAACTCGAGGTTTCTTTATGTCATGTAATAATCTGTAATTGATGAAGATGTCAAGATAGAGAACACAATGGAAAGATGATGATGGAGAGGAGGCACATGCTTGAGGAAGATCCAAGGAAGCTTCAATCTTTCATTAGCTTGAAAAGATTGACAGTGGATTGGCCCATAACTGTGACACATTTAATTTTGTACTTTATTTATGCTTGTATGTGATATGATATAATAAATAATGTGCATGCTTAATAAGATTAAAATTGGTGAGATCTAAATTAATTAATAAAATCCCTCATTAAATTATTAAGTCTAAATCAGATGCCTTCCAATGAATAACACTCATCAAGACCTTGATCAATAGATGTAGGTTTGCCAAAGAAAAGTACCCTATTTATCTAGGTAAGATGCGATAGGTTAATTGTGATATCCAAACTGTTAAAATCATTGGGCCCGACTTAACTAAGTTATCTCAATAAGATTGTGGACTTAGAGGCATAGAGTTTGGTAGGTATCATTAGATGGACTAGAAACAATTGTTGTTTATCAAACTATCCAGGAGTTATATATGACATAATTGACAAAGGGTTGTCTACCTAAATAATTGTGTTTTAAGAGATTAGCCAAAGCTAACTTAAGGCATAATGAAATATGGATCTTGGCTCACTAGAAAGATTTAATAGAAAATGCTTTCCGAATTAATAGTGAGGGCTATTAATTTGAATAAAATAGTGGGAGGTATTTTGAATGTACTATTATCAATTACATAATATCAACTCTGCAATTTGACTTATTATTTTTGCACTTATAAATTGTAGATATCAATGACAAACAACAACAACACAAAAAGTCTTTCATTACGATCAGTCCTTGAAAAGGACAAGCTGAGTGGAATTAATTTCCTTGACTGGCATAGGAACTTGAGGATTGTCCTCAAACAAGAGTGCAAGCTTTATGTCCTTGATGGGCCCATTCCTGCAAAGACACCAAATTCCATCGCACTACACATGCGAGCATAATGCTTACAAGAAGCATCAAGATGATGCTCTGGACGTGAGTTGTGTGACACCCCCAAAATAGGTCCATTCCACCCAACCTATTCTGAGTCGCCAAATACATGGTACAGAAAACAACTAAAACTTTATTACAATAATTGTTGTGCAAAATACAACAACACATATGCTGTGAGTTTTAATACAAATATATACCAACTGTGGCTCTTATCCCAACCTTGGATAACACGTCACAATGGCACCTTACATAAAGGTATAGTCAAAAACTATTTTAGAAATTAAAATCTTTGGGAAGTGCTCAAGCAAACCTTCATACATGGGAGGACATGCGTTTAGGTTATTATAGATATCATATGTCCACAGAATTATCCTTGGTTGACCCAATAGACCCCAAAGAAAAATGAGAAGATTACTATCATATTATTTCCAATGGTGAGTCTTCTCTTGACATATCATTATCTCCATTGTCTCTAATTGATAATTATACTTCAAACAAACACCAAGATTATATAGGTAGTGCTCGTAGATATATTCAGCAAGTGGATGTGCACAACCCTGTCTTATGATGACACGAGGTTGTATGTCATTAGACATCTTATATGATAGTGGCAAAATACCCTTCCAACGTTGGGTTCGCCTCACCCTATTTGATTCACCAAATATAACTACTAAATGATGACCACCGTTCTATTCCCCTATTACCCCGCTTCCCAAATGCCTACACTCTTATTACCGGAAAGGAATTGTGAAACAGAAGAGTGAGCACAACTAGCCTAGTAAAGAATATCATGACTAAAGATAATTAAATTATCAATAGCCTTCATCAGTAATAAATCAGAGATTTAGAACATATGGTAGATGATAAAACTTTTCAACCATAGTTGCAGCGGAACGAGCAATCCATTAGAAGAGTCAAATAGACCATAAAGTTTATTATCTTCTTCATGTTAAAAATCCACCAACAATGTTTTATCCCTGTAACATCAATCAACAGTTCTGGTCCACAATCATATGAATAACTCATAATCATATATAATTGTGGTTCTAAGTTCCTCTTCTCATCCAGGACGAAGATAATTTTCATCACCTATCTTTACCTGAAACATCGAAGATCATAGTTATACCAAATCACAATTCATGTTCATAATCATACTAATAAATTCATCTTTGCACTACGGGCCAAAGATATTCATCAACAGTTCATCTTTGCACTACTGGCCAAATATATTCAACCACAGATCATCTTTGCACTACAGGCCAAAGATATTAATATCTCAAAGAAATATATAATCATTTCAGAATTTATATAAACAATAATTATAACCATGTTGATCAATTCACCTTTGCACTTAAGCTAAAGATATTCAATTATAAATTCAATGGTCATGATCATACCAGTCAACAATTCAATTTTGCACTACTGGCCAAAGGGAACCCATAGTCATGATCATACCAAAAATCTACCCATCTTTACACTCAAGTCAAAGAGAAATATCATCATTAGGGTTATAAAAATGTTATATATGATAATAAAAATAATATAATCAACATATAGATTTAATCTCAAGAGTAATATTCATAAATCAACTATAATTTGGTTAGAAAAAGAAACCAATTTTGTCGTGAATAGTAACTCATGAATTACTCATGATTAGTAACCCCGACACAAAAAGGTAGAAATTCAACAATAAAATCTATACCAATATTTCGGTATAATGATATTGAAAGAATAACATTTCTTAAACTTATAAATAATTTATTTTAATTGTTTACACTTTACTAAATAATGCATTTAATCATCCTAAAATGCCAAACTCATAAGATTTCATCACCAATAACCAAAACCCTTATCAAAAATCTGCATATACTTCATATAGGATTCTCAAGCCATAAAATCCTATTTTTCCAATTTTCTTGCTTCACATAACATATTTAATTCATTTACTCATAACTAGTCCATTTTCATGAAAAATATCAAATCAGTACAAACAAATTTTCTTTTCTGGGATTTAGCAGAATATAGTTCCATATTGAATATATATTTTTCTCAGAATTTTTAAAATTCATTTACTATTTTCATATATGCCCAAAACAAATTAATATTTAGACATTTATCATAAATTGTACTTTTATCCAAAAATTCCAAAATTTACAGAGTATACTGCTATTATATACATGTACTCCCAATAAAAATTTCACCAATTTTGGAGTTAACCACAAGGAGTTATAAGGTTTTACTTTTAAAATAGTTTTTTCCCATAAAATTCATAACTCTTAATCTATACATCCAAAAATCGCCATTTTTGGACACAATCTAGAAAACTCATCAAATTATCATTTCAAATTTTTCCAGAATTTTTGAAAATCGTAAAAATTACTGGCCGAAAAACATAATAACCACTTACAATCCTTACCTCAAAATAACAATTTTTCGATCGAATATCGGTATAAAATTTGAAGAAAACTTGTAATTTGATAAATAGAAACTCACAAAGTATCTAAATACTCACAAAATATACTTCGATAATATAGAGAGAAAAGAGAGAAAGCTTATGTTTCTGGTGTGATTTTCAATTCTAACTTAGCCCTCTATTTATAGGAAAATGTTAGCACGTCGAAGCAGACTTGACCTGCTACCTGATGGCTCTACCTGCTATTATTGCCACCCACCACATTTGAAATAAAAATCAGCACATTTCTTCACCAACCAAAAGTGGGTCCCACTCAATTCTAGAATTTTCCACCAAAAATCATTTATAAACATAATTTCTGAATCAATCACCTCTTAAAATTCATAACAAATCATACATTCATTTTAATGGTTCAAAATTTGTGGACATATACCCAACTTATATATGTATAACATATCCAAAAATCACAACGATCCAACGGTCGAATTAAAAATTATAACTCATACAATAGAGTTGTAAGAACATCGATTTGATCTTTTAATACCTCCAATCCGACAAAATACTGATAAAACACCTCAACATTAATTCCTTCATTTATAACCACATAAATAAATCCATCATTTATATCCACATCAAATAAATATTTCCTTATCATATAAATCAATAATTAATTATTTATAAATAATTTTACAGAATCACAATAATGACAACCAGGCAGTTCCCAGGAAACAGGGGGCTTTCCAATAAGGATTTCTCCTTACTGGCGCGCAATTAGGTGACCAAACCTCTCCTTGACAAAACTTTCTAGACATTTCCAATAATGTTATCTAATAATATTATTCAAATAATATGAATTATTGATCCGATAATGGGAAATCAAATGCGTTGACAATTATTGAACAACAATAATATAAAATATCAACGTAGCAATTATTGAATCAATAAAATAAAATATTGAATAAATTACCGTAACAATTATTGAGTAGTGCCTTCTTACATAAGAATCAATAATTCAAAATATCATGCAATACTGGTGTCATCTTTGTGTAACCACCAGTATTCTCGTATTTTAACTACCAGGTAATCCAATAGTGTTAATGGTAACAACTACGCCGTTATTTATAAAAATTCAAATTTGTCATTTTCTTCATACAGTTATTCTATTATGGGGCCCATGAATGATCGTCTTGCATTCATCTAATATTCCCAGACGTAAAAGAATATTCCACGACTAAACGAATATTCCCCGACAACAATAAATATTTTATAACCACTTGCTTATTTTGATAATTTTGCACATTTCACCCATAACCAAAGCATTATATCAAATTAACACCTTATTATTCACAATAATAAATAGAGGAAATTCGATTTTGTTCATTAAAAAGTTGGGGTCTTACAACCTCCCCTCCTTATGAAATTTCGTCCCCGAAATTTACGTACTTGGTATTTCAAAGAGTTAAGAATACCTTGCTTTCATTTCAGATTCCATCTTCCCTGTCATCATGATTTCTCCATTGCTCATCTCCTGTATTTTAGATATCATTCTAGAATACAGCTTCAAAACAATGGTTAATTGAACAAATTAACATATCACATAATATCCCGATATTATGACTGACCAACAAATAAGCTTAGGTAGAACACACTAGCGAAGGATTTACTCATCTCTCCCCTCCTAGTTATATTTCCCGATCTCCGCCAGAGACCATATCCCTAAGCTCTGATACCAACTGTGACTTTGGACACCAACTTGTGTCAACACCTCACTAGGGTACCTATCAGTTTGCCACCGCAGAACGGCGTCCCCTACGGAGAGTCTGGCTTCGGTGCATCCCCCATCAACAGGAAGTCACCAGATAGAGGCTCGGGGCTCCTTACTTATTCCACCCAACCTATTCTGAGTCGCCAAATACATGGTACAAAAAACAACTAAAACTTTATTACAACAATTGCTGTGCAAAATACAACAACACATATATTGTGAGTTTTAATACAAATATATACTAACTGTGGCTCTTATCCCAACCTTGGATAACACGGCACAAAGGCACCTTACATAAAGGTATAGTCAAAAACTGTTTTAGAAATTAAAATCTTTGGGAAGTGCTCAAGGAAACCTTCGTACATGGGAGGCCATGCGTTTAGGTTATTATAGATATCATATGTCCACATAATTATTCTTGGTTGACCTAATAGACCCCAAAGAAAAATGAGAAGATTACTATCATATTCTTTCCAATGGTGAGTCTTCTCTTGACATATCATTATCTCCATTGTCTCTAATTGAGAATTATACTTCAAACAAACACCAAGATTATATAGGTAGTGCTCGTAGATATACTCAGCAAGTGGATGTGCACAATCATGTCTTATGATGACACGAGGTTGTATGTCATTAGACATCTTGTATGATAGTGGCAAAACACCCTTCCAACGTTGGGTTCCCCTCACCCTATTTGATTCACCAAATATAACTACTAAATGATGACCACCGTTCTATTCCCTGTTACCCCCGCTCGACCTAGCTACACTCTTATTACCCGAAAGAAATTGTGAAACAGAAGGGTGAGCAATGGTGACGCCCCCAAAATAAGTATACATCACCCATCTTGAGTCGCCAGATACATGGTGCGAATTCAAATCTGACAAATAATACAAATTTAGTATAAATACGACAAAAACATAAACTCGTGAGTTTGAATACAAATATTGTCTACTAGAGATTATACAAACTCAAAAGGAGTCCTCATTACAATTATTATCACACTATTTCACAGAATGGTGAGGACTACTAATGCACCATCTAGGACCATCACTCCATTCCCCGACTAGTCCCGAAGAACGTTCTCATTTCTTGAGCGATGAATGAAGTGAAAGAAAGGGTGAGCTCAACTAGCCCAATGAAGAAATATTATGACTAAGATAATGCGAATAAATTATCATTAGCCTCCAACAATGTTAAACCGATAAAATTCAATAGACATCAAGTTTAACTACAGCGGAACAAGCAATCCATTAAAAGAGTCAAGTAGAGAATAGAATCTACTATCTTTTATGATTTAAAAGTTTTTATCATTTTATCACCGAGACTCATTTCAATAAATAATCCACATCATTAAATCATCCCTGCACTACAGGCCAAGGATATTCTTTAGTATCACGACCAGGAATTATCCATGCACTGCGGGCCAAAGATAATCGTATTTTCATCAACGGTCCTGATCATGCCATAAAATAATTCATCTTTGCTCCCTTGGCCTAAGAGAATCCATAGCCATAATCACACCAAAAATTATCCATCAATGCACTACGGGCCAATAAAGACTTTTAATTTTCATATCATTTGTAACATTACGGTCATGATTACACTCCATAATCCCTGGTCATAATCATACCAAGTCCATCTATGCACTACAAGCCACAGATGACTTTCAACATAATATAAACATGAGGATGATGACAATGATATAAGAATTCAATAAAACAAGTTCAAGAATTAATTTATCCATGAACCAATAACGTCCAAATAGTCAACATGATACTGCTTTGTAGAGTAAAATTCAAGAATGCTCAGAAGAATATTTCCATGGAAAGATACTGGATGAAGCGCAAATATCAAGGATATTCCACTAATTTTATGGAGTATAGAAGTCAAAACTTTAATCAACTGAGTATAATACCGAATGGAATAACAAAAGATATCACCATGCATGCGGTACTTCGCATAGACGGTTATTCCAACAGAATAATAATAACGGAACCAAATCGGTGAAATTCACAATCGACGTGGATGTTCCAACAAAATAATAAATGCGAATAATAAATGATGGAACCAGGTCCTACGTATACAGATGATACATGATATTCGGCCGAGAATAATAAAAGACGGAATAATAAAAAATGGAACCAGTCCGTGTATAGCATGCAGCGAGATATTCCGAGCGTAATAATAAAGAAATAGAATAACACAAGTTCTCTTCTTGAATACAAAAGAATAATATCCTTACTAGTAAAATAATATTTGATATAAGAGTAGTGAAGTAGCGAGAAAACTTTTCTTCTATCTCTCTATAGTTTCTCTCTCTAGAGTTCAATTGAATTAAATAAGAAAATAATGAAGGAATGAGCTTCTATTTATAGGAAAATGGAATGCATAGTAACTAATCCATGAACGGTCCAGTTGATTTACTTTAATCGACGGTCCATATTTAAAGAAAAAATCTTTTAAATACAATATAATATATTCAATTTATATAAAAGATTTTTACTATGCAAATACTATGCATAATAAAATATAATATATTCTATTTATAGAATAACTTTAATAAAGTATTCTATTTTATATAAAAAGATTTTACTATGCAAAACACTATGCATAATAGAATATAATATATTCTAAGAATAACTTTAATAAAGTATTCTGTTTTATATAAAAAGATGTTTCTATTTTATTACGTGAATAAAACAAAACTTCTAAATCAACAATAATTGAATCAAATAATGTGAGATACTATGCAGCAACTATTGTAGCAATAATTGAATAAAAATGAGTGACTTCTCACATAAATATCAATAATCAATACTGTGTGCTATTATGCAACAACGCGTATTACTGTACTTTTACTACCGAGTAGTTCAACAGTATCAATGGTAAAACTTCCGCCGTTATTTTCAATAAAATATTTTTGTTGTTTTCTCAATCCGACAATAATTCCGTTGTGGGGTCCACTGGTGATTGTCTTGCCGCATTTAATATTCCTGCTTAAAACGAATATTCCCCGACCAATCGAATATAATATGACAACTTTCATACTTTGCAAATTTTATAAATATTTCCCACAACTATAACATTATCTCAAATTCACACCATAATATAAAAAAATTATTTCGAGAAAATTAATTCTTTATTCATAAAATCTGGGGTTTCGCAATCTCCCCTCCTTACGGAATTTCGCCCTCGAAATTTACGTACGTACCTGGTATACCGAACAGGTGAGGATACCTTAAATTCATTTCAGATTCTAACTCTTGAGGTATAACCCTTGAGTGTTGGATACGATTCTTCTTATCCAAGATTTTAACACGAGATCTCATACGTTAAATCATCCGCTATCTCGTCCGATTCTAAATTAATAATGTGGTTCGGGTCATCCACATATTTACATAACATTGATAGGAAAAAAAAAGTTCTGAACACGCAACATACTTGGCGGTAAAACGAGTCTATAGGCCACAGTTCCTACTTCATCGAGGATTTCAAATGGGCCAATTAAATCGAGGGTTGAGATTTCCTTTCTTCGTCGATTCTTGCTTCTAGAATAACGCCCTCCTGAACCTTCTTCTTCACATTCATCAGCTCTGAGTATGTAGCTTGAGCGGCTTTAACTTTATCGATTAAAGTTGATTCTACTCGTATATTCGTTATCTTCGCTTGGGTTCCAAGAGTCTTTAACTCTATCTTCATCATTTGTAAGTCGTACGAAATGGGCCTTTGTGTTAACAACATCGCACTCGTAAACGCATACGATCTTCTACTCAACGCGTCAGCTACCACGTTCGCTCTTCCACGATGATATTGAATGGTACGATCGTAATCTTCAATAGCTCGAGTCAACGTCTTTGGCGCATTATACGTTCGTTTTAGTTGAAGAAATATTTTGAGGGTTTAAGAAATGGGTTTTGTACCGGGGTCAATACAAAATTCGATTTCATGCTCTAGGGGTAGGCTAAGAAGTCTTCAGGAATACGTCAAGAGATTTATTAATGATAGAAATATCATTCAAAACTGTTACTCTCATCCAAGACTTGGATAGTACGTCACATTGATACCAACTGTGACTTCTATCCTTTAACCTAGATAGCACCTCACAATGATAGCTATCAACTTCTCATCGTCATTCACGACGTCGCCTACAGAAAGTCTGGCTTCGGTGCATTCCACACAAGAAAGTCAACAATGAAAGGATCAGGGCTCTTTATTTATGGCTTGATATGACAATGATTGACTTTAGTGGTTTGGTTTCTTGAATTCGCATGACAGGTTGGTTAGGAATATAAAAGCTAACAACCTTACGAAAAGCATGATGAGTAGTTAACCAATCGATTCCTAAAATCGCATCAAAGGCAAGTATTTTCAAAGAGACAAGATCAACATGTAACGTGAAAGTGTTGATTTGAACAAGATTTATAAATAATGGAGGTAACGAAGGTTTCTCCGAACTGAGTTTAAACAGATATATCAATGTCCAACTTCTCCGGAATTAACTTCAAACATTGAAATACAACTAGGTGAAATAAAAAAGTGAGTAGAACCGGTATCTAACATGGTATAGACTTCATAAGAGCTTATGATTAACTTACTCGTGATAATTTTATTTAGGTTCCTCGTCACGAGAAAAAAAAATGCTCTCTCTTAAACTACCGACTTTGGCTTGTCTGGGACATCCTTTGGCATCACTTATCCCAGTTGGACTTGACTTCACCATACGACAAAATCGAGTTATGTGACCTTCTCTTCCACAATTAAAACACGCTTTGGATTGTTGCGTACAGTTTGGACGGATGTGTCCCTCTTGTCCGCATTTGAAACATACGACCGGTGGTCGTTCTTCTTCCTTTGAAACGGGTGTTGGTGCCGACGTCTTCACGTCATTATTGAACCTTCTTTTCTTAAAATGTCCATTCTTATTATCTTGGCCATGATTACCACCGAAATGGTTACCATTCTTGGCATGATAATATCCCCACGATGGTTATCATTGTTCATGATGACCGCTTGCACCTAAGATGATTATTATCATGTTGTTGGTCGTTCCCTTTTGGTTGTACTGACTCATTATCGCGCTCCAATAATTGAGCCCTATTCACAACATCTGAATATAAACAAAGTTTGTGAGAAATGAGGTCTTGACGTATATCGGGTTTCAAACCTCGCAAAAACATTCGCGTCATTCGTTCCTCATTATCGACCAAATGGGATGCAAACCAGGATAACTCCGCAAACTTAGCCTCGTAATGCGACACGATCATATTGTTTTGCTCCAGCTTGATGAATTCTACCTCCTTCATGTGACGAATACTTTCAGGAAAGTACTTGTCGTTGAATAATTCTTGGAACTTCTCCCAAGACATCTTGAGTGCGTCAAGCTGGGTACGTTTTACAGATTCCCACCGATGATCTCCTTCTTCACGCAACATAAAGGTGGCGAATGGAACCTTTTGCTCCTCTGAGCATTCCAAGACATCAAATATCTTGGTAATCTGCTTTATCCATGTCTCCTCCTTAAGTGGTTACGGCTTTTCCCAAAAACTCGGTGGTCCCAGCTCCTTGAATCGCTTAGCGGTGACCAACCGTGGTTACCATTGTTTCCACTGCATTATGGATGTGGAGCCGCCTTGGCCTGCTATTGCATGAATTGCTCCTTAAACCGCTTAGCGGTGGCCGTCCCAAGAGTTATCGATATTTCTACCGCATTTTGGATGAGAGCGCCTTTCGCTTTGTTGTTGCATGAATTGCATAAAGCCTCTGACCATCCCATCATTCACCATTTCATCGGTGTTATTGTTTTCATGAGGAGTATTGTCCTCTGGTTGCACATTATCTTGATTATTGATCTGTGGAGACTCAACGGTCTCCTGTGCTCCATTGATAATCTCAACATTCTCATATGCCATTTTCAAACACTGCCACAAAACAATGGTTAATTAACATATCACATATTATCCCTATACTTTGACCGACCAATTAAATACCAAATAAACTTAGGTTGATCATACTAGCGAAGGAATTCCCCGTCTCACCCCTCCTAGTTCTTGTCTCACATCTTAGCCCAGGATCATATCCCTAAGCTTTGATACCAACTGTGACGCCCCCAAAATTAGGTATACATCACCCATCTTGAGTCGCCAGATACATGGTACAGAATTCAAATACAGCTTAATAATACAATTGTCGTGTACAATACGACAAAACATAAACTGTGAGTTTGAATACAAATATTGTGACGCCCCCAAAATTAGGTATACATCACCCATCTTGGGTCGCCAGATACATGGTACAGAATCCAAATACAACTTAGTAATACAACTGTCGTGTATAATACAACAAAACATAAACTGTGAGTTTGAAAACAATTATTGTCTACTAGAGATTATACAAACTCAAAAGGAGTCCTCATTACAATTATTATCACACTATTTCACAAAATAGTGAGGACTACTAATGCTATCCTCTGGACCATCACTCCGCTTCCCGACTAAGTCCCAACTATATTCTCATTTCAAGAGAACAAAGGAAAGAAAGAGTGAGCTCAACTAGCCCAAGAAGAAATATTATGACTAAGATAATGCGAATAAATTATCATTAGCCTCCAACAATGTTAAACCGATAAAATACAATAGACATCAAGTTTAACTCGCAATGAACAAGCAATCCATTAAAAGAGTCAAGTAGAGAATAGAATCTACTATATTTTATGATTTAAAAAGTTTTCATCATTTTTATCATCGAGACTCAAATCGATAAATAATCCACATCATTAAATCATCCCCGCACTCACAAGGCCGAAGGATATTCTTTAGTATCACGACCGAGAATTATCCATGCACCTTGCGGGCAAAGATAATCGTGTTTTTCATCAACGGTCCCCGATCATGCCATAAAACAATTCATCTTTGCTCCTTGGCAAGAGAATCCATAGCCATAATCATACCAAAAAGCGTCCATCAATGCACTACGGACCAATGAGGACTTTTAATTTTCACATCATTTGTAACATTACGGTCATGATTACACCGCATAATCCACGGTCATAATCATACCAAGTCCATCTATACACTACACAGGCCATGATGACTTTCAACATAATATAAACATGAGGATGATGACAATGATATAAGAATTCAATAAAAACAAGTTCAAGAATTAATTTATCCATGAACCAATAACGTCCAAATTGTCAACATGATACTGCTTTATAGAGTAAAATTCAAGAATGCTCAGAAGAATATTTTCATGGAAAGATACTGGATGAAGCGCAAATATCAAGGATATTCCACTAATTTTATGGAGTATAGAAGTCAAAATTTTAATCAACTAAGTATAATACCGAATGGAATAACAAAAGATATCACCATGCATGCGGTACTTCGCATAGGTGGTTATTCCAACAGAATAATAATAACGGAACCAGTCGGAGTGAAATTCACAAAGCGAGGATGTTCCAATGTAATAATAAATGCGAAATAATAAATGATGGAACCAGTCCATATAGCACAGATATGATATTCCGGCTGAAATAATAAAGACGAAATAATAAAAATGGAACCAGTCCCACATATAAAGACAGACGGGATATTCCGACGAGAATAATAAAGATGTAATAATAATAGAAGAATGTCACCAAGTATAGGGTAGACCAGTATATCAAAGTTATTCTAATGAATAATAAGCAATGGAATAACAACAGATTCTCTTCATGAATAAGAAAGAATAACACCCCTTATTGTAAAATAATACTTGATATAAGAGTAGTGAAGTAGGAGAAAACTTTTTCTATCTCCCATAGTCTCTCTCTATAGTTTCTCTCTCTGAGAGTTCAAATTGAATTAAAAAGAAAATAATGAAGGAATAAACTTCTATTTATAGGAAAATGGAATGCATAGTAACTAATCCATGAACGGTCCAGATTGATTTACTTTAATCTGACAGTCCATGTTTAAAGCAAAATCTTTTAAATAAAATATAATATATTCTATTTATATAAAAAAGATTTTTACTATGCAAACACTATGCGGGCACTATGCAAACACTATGCATAATAAAATATAATATATTCTATTTATAGAATAACTTTAATAAAGTATTCTGTTTTATATAAAAAGATTTTACTATGCAAAATACTATGCAGGCACTATGCAAACACTATACATAATAGAATATAATATATTCTATTTATAGAATAAATTTAATAAAGTATTCTGTTTTATATAAAAAGATGTTTCTGTTTTATTACGTTAATAATACGAATAAAACAAAACTTCTAAATCAACAATAATTGAATCAAATAATGTGAGATAATATCAAAGAACTATTGTAGCAATAATTGAACAAAACCGAGTGACTTCTCACATAAATATCAATAATCAATACTGTGTATACTATGCAACAACGCCGCGTATTCTTGTACTTTACTACCGAGTAGTTCAACAATTATCAACGGTAAAACTTCCGCCGTTATTTTCAATAAAATATTTTGTCATTTTCTCAATCCGAAAATAATTCAGGTTGTAGGGTCCACCAATGATTGTACCATCGTTTGATATTCCCCGACAAAAAGAATATTTCCCACCAATCGAATATAATATGACAACTTGCATAATTTGCAAAATTTATAAATACTACCCACAAATATAACATTATCTCAAATTCACACCATAATATTAAAAAAATATTTCGAGAAAATTAAATCTTTATACGTAAAATCTGGATTTTACAAATATTATCTATTAGAGATTATACAAACTCAAAAGGAGTCCTCATTACAATTATTATCACACTATTTCACGAATAGTGAGGACTACTAATGCACCATCTAGGACCATCACTCCATTCCCCGACTAGTCCCAAAGAACGTTCTCATTTCACGAATGTAAGCAGGTGAAAGAAAGAGTGAGTTCAACTAGCCCATGAAAAATATTATGACTAAGATAATGCGTAATAAATTATCATTAGCCTCCAACAATGTTAAACCGATAAAATACAATAGACATCAAGTTTAATCTGCTGCATGAACAAGCAATCCATTAAAAGAGTCAAGTAGAGAATAGAATCTACTATATTTTATGATTTAAAAGTTTTTCATCATTTTATCAACGAGACTCATTTCGATAAATAATCCACATCATTAAATCATCCCCGCACTTCTGAGTGCCAAGGATATTCTTTAGTATCACGACCAGAAATTATCCATGCCATCGCGGCCAAAGATAATCGTGTTTTCATCAACGGTCCCCGATCATGCCATAAAACAATTCATCTTTGCTCCTTGGTCAAGAGAATCCATAGCCATAATCATACCAAAAAGCGTCCATCAATGCACTATGGGCCAATGAGGACTATTAATTTTCACATCATTTGTAACATTACGGTCATGATTACACCGCATAATCCACGGTCATAATCATACCAAGTCCATCTATGCACTCACAGAATACGAGATGACTTTCAACATAATATAAACATGAGGATGATGACAATGATATAAGAATTCAATAAAACAAGTTCAAGAATTAATTTATCCATGAACCAATAACGTCCAAATTGTCAACATGATCTTGCTTTATAGAGTAAAATTCAAGAATGCTCGGAAGAATATTTTCATGGAAAGATCTTTGGATGAAGCGCAAATATCAAGGATATTCCACTAATTTTATGGAGTATAGAAGTCAAAATTTTAATCAATGAGTATAATACTAGAATGGAATAACAAAAGATATCACCATGCATGCGGTGCCGCATAGGTGGTTATTCCAATGAGAATAATAATAATCGGAACCGTCGGTGAAATTCACAATTGCAAGTGGGATGTTCCAATGTAATAATAAATGCGGAATAATAAATGATGGAACCAGTCCGTGATAGCATGCAGACATGATATTCGGCGAGAATAATAAAGATGAAATAATAAAAATGGAACCAGTCCTACGTATAAGCATGCATGTGATATTCCGGCTGAGAATAATAAAGAGATGTAATAATAGAAGAATGTCACCAAGTATAGGGTAGCCGGTGATATCTGAGTTATTCCAACGAACAATAAAGAAATGGAATAATGTAAGTTCTCTTCTTGAATACAAAAGAATAATATCCCGTCTTTGTAAAATAATACTTGATATAAGAGTAGTGAAGTAGCGAGAAAACTTTTTCTTCTCTCTATAGTTTCTCTCTCTAGAGTTCAATTGAATTAAATAAGAAAATAATGAATCGAATGACCTTCTATTTATAGGAAAATAGAATGCATAGTAACTAATCCATGAACGGTCCAGATTGATTTACTTTAATCTAACGGTCCATATTTAAAGAAAAATCTTTTAAATAAAATATAATATATTCTATTTATATAAAAAGATTTTTACTATGCAAACACTATGCATAATAAAATATAATATATTCTATTTATAGAATAACTTTAATAAAGTATTCTGTTTTATATAAAAAGATTTTACTATGCAAAACACTATGCATAATAGAATATAATATATTCTAAGAATAACTTTAATAAAGTATTCATTTTTATATAAAAAGATGTTTCTATTTTATTACGTGAATAAAACAAAACTTCTAAATCAACAATAATTGAATCAAATAATGTGAGATACTATCGAAGAACTATTGTAGCAATAATTGAATAAAACCGAGTGACTTCTCACATAAATATCAATAATCAATACTGGTGTAACTACGCAACAACGCCAGACATCGTATTTTTGTACTACTCGAGTAGTTCAACAAAGATCAACGGTAAAACTTCCGCCGTTATTTTCAATAAAATATTTTTGTCATTTTCTCAATCCGAAAATAATTCAGTTGTGGGGTCCACCAATGATTGTACCATCGTACGGATATTCCCTGACAAAAAGAATATTTCCCGACCAATCGAATATAATATGACAACTTGCATAATTTGCAAAATTTATAAATACTACCCACAGCTATAACATTATCTCAAATTCACACCATAATATTAAAAAAAATATTTCGAGAAAATTAAATCTTTATACGTAAAATCTGGGATTTTACAAATATTGTCTATTAGAGATTATACAAACTCAAAAGGAGTCCTCATTACAATTATTATCACACTATTTCACAGAATAGTGAGGACTACTAATGCACCATCTAGGACCATCACTCCATTCCCCGACTAGTCCCAAGGAACGTTCTCATTTCCTAATGCGAGCAAAGGAAAGAAAGAGTGAGTTCAACTAGCCCAAAGAAGAAATATTATGACTAAGATAATGCGAATAAATTATCATTAGCCTCCAACAATGTTAAACCGATAAAATACAATAGACATCAAGTTTAACTGCAGCGGAACAAGCAATCCATTAAAAGAGTCAAGTAGAGAATAGAATCTACTATATTTTATGATTTAAAAGTTTTTCATCATTTTTATCACTTTGAGACTCACCAATAAATAATCCACATCATTAAATCATCCCCGCACTACGAAAGCCAAGGATATTCTTTAGTATCACGACGGAATTATCCATGCATCGCTGCGAACAAAAGATAATCGTGTTTTCATCAATTCATTCCGATCATGCCATAAAACAATTCATCTTTGCTCCTCTTGTCAAGAGAATCCATAGCCATAATCATACCAAAAATCATCCATCAATGCACTACGGGCCAATGAGGACTATTAATTTTCACATCATTTGTAACATTACTTAATCATGATTACACCGCATAATCCCTCGGTCATAATCATACCAAGTCCATCTATGCATGCACTACAGCCCACGATGACTTTCAACATAATATAAACATGAGGATGATGACAATGATATAAGAATTCAATAAAACAAGTTCAAGAATTAATTTATCCATGAACCAATAACGTCCAAATTGTCAACATGATAATCTTTATAGAGTAAAAAAATCAAGAATGCTCGGAAGAATATTTTCATGGAAAGATCTTTGGATGAAGCGCAAATATCAAGGATATTCCACTAATTTTATGGAGTATAGAAGTCAAAATTTTAATCAACCGAGTATAATACCGAATGGAATAACAAAAGATATCACCATGCATGCGGTACTTGCATGATCGGTTATTCAACGTAATAATAATAACGGAACGGTCGGTGAAATTCACACCGCGGGATGTTCCAATGTAATAATAAATGCGGAATAATAAATGATGGAACCAGTCCCACAGATAAGATGTATATACATAATATTCCAAATGAGAATAATAAAGATGAAATAATAAAAATGGAACCAGTCCCATATATAGCATGCATACGGATATTAAAGCCGAGTAATAATAAAGATGAGAATAATAGAAGAATGTCACCAAGTATAGGGTAGCCAGCGTATCTGAGTTATTCCAATGTAACAATAAAGAAATGGAATAATGAAGTTCTCTTCTTGAATACAAAAGAATAATATCCCGTACTGTAAAATAATACTTGATATAAGAGTAGTGAAGTAGCAGAAAACTTTTCTTCTATCTCTCTATAGTTTCTCTCTCTAGAGTTCAGTGAATTCGTAAGAAAATAATGAACGAATGACCTTCTATTTATAGGAAAATAGAATGCATAGTAACTAATCCATGAACGGTCCAGATTGATTTACTTTAATCTAACGGTCCATATTTAAAGAAAAATCTTTTAAATAAAATATAATATATTCTATTTATATAAAAAGATTTTTACTATGCAAACACTATGCATAATAAAATATAATATATTCTATTTATAGAATAACTTTAATAAAGTATTCTATTTTATATAAAAAGATTTTACTATGCAAAACACTATGCATAATAGAATATAATATATTCTAAGAATAACTTTAATAAAGTATTCTGTTTTATATAAAAAGATGTTTCTATTTTATTACGTGAATAAAACAAAACTTCTAAATCAACAATAATTGAATCAAATAATGTGAGATACTATGCAGCAACTATTGTAGCAATAATTGAATAAAACTGAGTGACTTCTCACATAAATATCAATAATCAATACCGTATTACTACTTGTGCAACAACGCCAGACATCGTATTTCTTTACTACTTAAGTAGTTCAACAAAGATCAACGGTAAAACTTCCGCCGTTATTTTCAATAAAATATTTTTGTCATTTTCTCAATCCGAAAATAATTCAGTTGTGGGGTCCACCAATGATTGTACCATCGTACGGATATTCCCTGACAAAAAGAATATTTCCCGACCAATCGAATATAATATGACAACTTGCATAATTTGCAAAATTTATAAATACTACCCACAGCTATAACATTATCTCAAATTCACACCATAATATTAAAAAAAATATTTCGAGAAAATTAAATCTTTATACGTAAAATCTGGATTTTACAAATATTATCTATTAGAGATTATACAAACTCAAAAGGAGTCCTCATTACAATTATTATCATACTATTTCACGAAATAGTGAGGACTACTAATGCACCATCTAGACCATCACTCCATTCCCCGACTAGTCCCAAAGAACGCTTCTCATTTCTGAGCGAACAAAGAAAAGAAAGAGTGAGCTCAACTAGCCCAAAGAGAAATATTATGACTAAGATAATGCGTAATAAATTATCATTAGCCTCCAACAATGTTAAACCGATAAAATACAATAGACATCAAGTTTAATCTGCAATGAACAAGCAATCCATTAAAAGAGTCAAGTAGAGAATAGAATCTACTATATTTTATGATTTAAAAGTTTTCATCATTTTATCACCGAGACTCACCAATAAATAATCCACATCATTAAATCATCCCCGCACTACTGAGCCAAGGATATTCTTTAGTATCACGACCAGGAATTATCCATGCACTGCGGGCCAAAGATAATCATGTTTTCATCAACGGTCCTGATCATGCCATAAAACAATTCATCTTTGCTCCCTTGGCCGAAGAGAATCCATAGCCATAATCATACCAAAAACTGTCCATCAATGCACTACGGGCCAATGAGGACTATTAATTTTCACATCATTTGTAACATTACGGTCATGATTACACCGCATAATCCCTGGTCATAATCATACCAAGTCCATCTATGCACTACAGGCCACAGATGACTTTCAACATAATATAAACATGAGGATGATGACAATGATATAAGAATTCAATAAAAACAAGTTCAAGAATTAATTTATCCATGAACCAATAACGTCCAAATTGTCAACATGATACTGCTTTATAGAGTAAAATTCAAGAATGCTCAGAAGAATATTTTCATGGAAAGATACTGGATAAAGCGCAAATATCAAGGATATTCCACTAATTTTATGGAGTATAGAAGTCAAAATTTTAATCAACTAAGTATAATACCGAATGGAATAACAAAAGATATCACCATGCATGCGGTACTTGCAGATAAAGGTTATTCAACGAGAATAATAATAACGGAACCAAAGTCGGTGAAATTCACAAGCGGTGATGTTCCAAATGTAATAATAAATGCGAAATAATAAATGATGGAACCAGTCCCAAGTATAGCATGCATACATGATATTCAACGTAATAATAAAGACGAAATAATAAAAATGGAACCAGTCCGCGTAGATATGCATGCATGTGATATTCCAGCGAATAATAAAGATGTAATAATAGAAGAATGTCACCAAGTATAGGGTAGCTCATGTATACAAGTTATTCCAACAGAACAATAAAGAAATGGAATAATGAAAGTTCTCTTCTTGAATACAAAAGAATAATATCCCTTACAAAGAAAATAATACTTGATATAAGAGTAGTGAAGTAGCGAAAACCTTTCTTCTATCTCTCTATAGTTTCTCTCTCTAGAGTTCAAAGTGAATTCGTAAGAAAATAATGAAGGAATGAGCTTATTTATAGGAAAATGGAATGCATAAGAAACTAATCCATGAACGGTCCAAATTGATTTACTTTAATCTGATTTTGGTCCATATTTAAAGAAAAATCTTTTAAATAAAATATAATATATTCTATTTATATAAAAAGATTTTTACTATGCAAACACTATCGAAAGCACTATGCAAATACTATGCATAATAAAATATAATATATTCTATTTATAGAATAACTTTAATAAAGTATTCTATTTTATATAAAAAGATTTTACTATGCAAAACACTATGCATAATAGAATATAATATATTCTAAGAATAACTTTAATAAAGTATTCATTTTTATATAAAAAGTTGTTTCTATTTTATTACGTGAATAAAACAAAACTTCTAAATCAACAATAATTGAATCAAATAATGTGAGATACTATGCGTCAAGAACTATTGTAGCAATAATAATTGAATAAAACCGAGTGACTTCTCACATAAATATCAATAATCAATACCGTGTTACTCTTGTCACAACAACGCGACATTCTTTGTACTTTACTACCAAGTAGTTCAACAAAGATCAACCAGGTAAAACTTCCGCCGTTATTTTCAATAAAATATTTTTATCGTTTTCTCAATCCGATAATAATTCCGTTTGTAGGGGTCCACTTAATGATTGTCTTGTGTCATCTGAATATTTTCATTTAAAAGCGAATATTCCCGACCAATCGAATATAATATGACAACTTTCATACTTTGCAAAATTTATAAATATTACCCACAACTATAACATTATCTCAAATTCACACCATAATATAAAAAAATTATTTCGAGAAAATTAATTCTTTATTCATAAAATCTGGGGTTTCACAAGCACAACTAGCCCAGTAAAGAATATCATGACTAAAGATAATTAAATTATCAATAGCCTTCATCAGTAATAAATCAGAGATTTAGAACATATGGTAGATGATAAAACTTTTCAACCATAGTTGCGGTAGAACGAAGCGAATCCATTAGAAGAGTCAAATAGACCATAATGTCTATTATCTTCTCCATGTTAAAAATCCACCAACAATGTTTTATCCATGTAACATCAATCAACAGTTCTGGTCCACAATCATATGAATAACTCATAATCATATATAATTGTGGTTCTAAGTTCCTCTTCTCATCCAGGACGAAGATAATTTTCATCACCTATCTTTACCTGAAATATCGAAGATCATGGTTATACCAAATCACAATTCATGTTCATAATCATACTAATAAATTCATCTTTGCACTACGGGCCAAAGATATTCATCAACAGTTCATCTTTGCACTACTGGCCAAAGATATTCAACCACAGATCATCTTTGCACTACAGGCCAAAGATATTCAACAACAGATCATCTTCGCACTACAGGCCAAAGATATTAATATCTCAAAGAAATATATAATCATTTAAGAATTTATATAAACAATAATTATAACCATGTTCATCAATTCACCTTTGCACTTAAGCTAAAGATATTCAATTATAAATTCAATGGTCATGATCATACCAGTCAACAATTCAACTTTGCACCATCTTGGCCAAAGGAACCCATAGTCATGATCATACCAAAAATCTACCCATCTTTACACTCAAGTCAAAGAGAAATATCATCATTAGGGTTATAAAAATGTTATATGTGATAATAAAAACAATATAATCAACATATAGATTTAATCTCAAGAGTAATATTCATAAATCAACTATAATTTGGTTTAAAAAAGAAACCAATTTTGTCGTGAATAGTAACTCATGAATAGTAATTCATGAATAGTAACCCATGATTAGTAACCCCGACACAAAAAGGTAGAAATTCCACAATAAAATTCATACCAATATTTCGGTATAATGATATTGAAAGAATAACATTTCTTAAACTTATAAATAATTTATTTTAATTGTTTACACTTTACTAAATAATGCATTTAATCATCCTAAAATGCCAAACTCATAAGATTTCATCACCAATAACCAAAACTCTCATCAAAAATCTGTATATACCTCATATAGGATTCTCAAGCCATAAAATCCTATTTTTCCAATTTTCTTGCTTCACATAACATATTTAATTCATTTACTCATAACTAGTCCATTTTCATGAAAAATATCAAATCAGTACAAACAAATTTTCTTTTCTGGGATTTAGCAGAATATAGTTCCATATTGAATATATATTTTTCTCAGAATTTTTAAAATTTATTTACTATTTTTCATATGGCCAAAACAGCCGAATATTTAGACATTTATCATAAACCGTACTTTTATCCAAAAATTCCAAAATTTACAGAGTATACTGCTATTATATACATGTACTCCCAATAAAAATTCCACCAATTTTGGAGTTAACCACAAGGAGTTATAAGGTTTTACTTTTAAAATAGTCTTTTCCCATAAAATTCATAACTCTTAATCTATACATCCAAAAATTGCCATTTTTGGACACAATCTAGAAAACTCATCAAATTATCATTTCAAATTTTTTCCAGAATTTTTGAAAATCAGAAAAATTACGAAACTGAAAAACATAATAACCCTTAAAATCCCCTACCTCAAAATAACAGTACTTCTGATCGGAATATCGGTATAAGGCTGAAGAAAACTTGTACTGATAAATAGAAACTCACAAAGTATCTAAATACTCACAAAATACGCTCGATAATATAGAGAGAGAAAGAGAGAAAGCTTATGTTTCTGGTGTGATTTTCAATTCTAACTTAGTCTTATTTTTATAGGAAAATGTTAAGACGTCAAGAAGCGCACTTGACTGCTACTGATGGCTTTACCTGTTACTATTGCCACCCACCACATTTGAAATAAAATTCAGCACATTTTTTCACCAATCAAAAGTGGGGCCCACTCAATTATAGAATTTTCCACCAAAAATCATTTATATACATAATTTCTGAATCAGTCACCTCTTAAAATTCATAACAAATCATACGTTCATTTTTAACGGTTCACAAGTTGTGGACATATACACAACTTATATATGTATAACATATCCAAAAATCACAACGATCCAACGGTCGGATTAAAAATTATAACTCATACAATAGAGCTGTAAGAACACCGATTTGATCTTTTAATACCTCAAATCCGACAAAATACTGATAAAACACCTCAACATTAATTCCTTCATTTATAACCACATAAATAAATCCATCATTTATATACGCATCAAATAAATATTTCCTTATCATATAAATCAACAATTAATTATTTATAAATAATATTACAGAATCACAATAATGACAACCATGCAGTTCCCAGGAAAGAGGGGGCTTTCCCATAAGGATTTTTCCTTACTGACGCGCAATTAGGTGACCAAACCTCTCTTTGACAGAACTTTCTAGACATTGCCAATAATGTTATCTAATAATATTATTCAAATAATATGAATTATTGATCTGATAATGGGAAATATTGTGCAGTGATAATTATTGAACAACAATAATATAAAATATCAACGTAGCAATTATTGAATCAATAAAATAAAATATTGAACAGTAATTACTGTAACAATTATTGAGTAGTGCTTTCTTACATAAGAATCAATAATTCAAAAATCATCATGTAATACTGCAGTATCTTCTTTGTGCAACCACCAGATTACGTATTTTAACCACCAGGTAATCCAACAGTGTTAACGGTAACAACTACGTCGTTATTTATAAAAATTCAAATTTGTCATTTTCTTCATCCGATAGTTATTCTATTATGGGGCCCACAAATTCTTTAGGCTGGTTTAATATTCCAATATTCCACGACTAAACGAATATTCCCCGACAACAATGAATATTTTATAACCACTTGCTTATTTTAAAAATTTTGCACATTTCACCCATAACCAAAGCATTATATCAAATTAACACCTTATTATTCACAATAATAAATAGAGGAAATTCGATTTTATTCATTAAAAAGTTGGGGTTTTACAAGTTGTGTCATGCTAGCAACCATGAACGTTGAGCTTCAGAAGCCACATGAGTTGATGGATGCTTATGAGATGATCGAGCATCTTAAGAAATTGTTCGAAGGGCATGCTCGACAGGAGAGGTATGATACAAGCAAGGCGTTGTATCACTGCAAGATAGGTGAACGTGATCCAGTTGGTCCACATGTGCTGAAAATGATTGGGTATATTGAGTACCTTGATAGGTTGGGTTTTCCAATCAATCCGGAAGCCCAAACTGATCTTGTTTTGCAATCTTTGAACAGCAGCTACTCTCAATTTGTTATAAACTATCTTATGAATGAAATTGAGAAACCCCTTACCGAGTTGTTGAGCATGTTAAGAACTGCCGAGAACAACATGAAAAAGGCAGGACCCGCTCCCATAATGATGGTGAAAAAGGGGAATGCTAAGGGAAATTGGAAAGGCAAGAAGAAGATAGGATCTAAATCTTTTGCCAAACCCAATTCCAAAACAAAACAGGCTTTAAAACCTAACGGTGGGGTGGCTAAAGAAGGTGAGTGTCACTTCTGTGGAAAACCTGGACACTGGAAAAGGAACTGTCATGCTTATTTGGAAGAAGTGAAGAAAAGGAAAGGAAGTACGACTTCTTATTCAAGTATATATGTTATAGAAGTCAACTTGTCTACTTCTACATCATGGGTATTGGATACTGGATGTGGTTCTCACATTTGTGTTAATGTACAGGGACTTTGAAGGAGTAGGACTTTGGCGAAAGGAGAGGTTGACCTACGAGTTGGGAATGGAGCAAAAGTTGTTGCACTGGTCGTAGGAACTTATCATTTATCTTTGTCCGCTGGGCTAGTTTTAGAATTAGAAGATTGTTATTTTGTGCCTGCTATAAGCAAAACTATTGTTTATGTTTCTTGTTTGGACAAGAAAGGTTTTTCATTTATAATAAAGAACAATCGTTGTTTGTTTTACTTAAATGATATTTGTTATGGTGTTGCACAATTGTTTAACGGTCTCTATATTCTTGATTTAGAAATGCCTATCTATAACATAAATACAAAACGATTTAAATCAAATGATTCAAATTCGACATATCTCTGGCACTGTCATTTAGGCCATATAAATGAGAAACGCATATCCAAACTCCATAAAGATGGGTTCTTGGATTCATTTGATTTTGAATCATACGAGAAATGCGAGTCTTGTTTATTAGGCAAAATGACTAAAGCCCCTTTCACTAGACACAGTGAACGGGCTAGCGAGATATTGGGACTTATACATAGTGATGTATGTGGACCCATGAGTTCGTTAGCAAGAGGTAGGTTTTATTACTTCATTACATTCACTGACGACTTTAGTAGATATGGATATGTGTATCTTATGAGACACAAATCCGAATCCTTTGAAAAGTTCAAGGAATTCAAGAATGAAGTTCAAAACCAATTTGGCAAAAGCATAAAAGCCCTTCGATCCAATCGAGGAGGTGAATACTTAAGCCAAGACTTTGATGACCTTCTAAAGGAGTGTGGTATTATATCACAGCTCACTCCACCTAGAACACCACAATGGAATGGTGTATCTGAGAGGAGGAATCGAACCTTGTTGGCCATGGTACGATCAATGATGAGTCATGCAGATCTTCCAATAAGCTTATGGAGTCATGCCCTAGAGACAACTGCATTCACACTTAACCGTGTTCCTACAAAGACGGTTCAGAAGACACCATATGAGATGTGGACTGGGAAACGTCCTAGTATGTCGTTCATGAAGATTTGGGGTTGCAAGGCGTTCGTAAAACGTCTGGATTCTGACAAGCTCGGACCCAAATCTGACAAATATAATTTTGTGGGATACCCAAAGGAAACAAAAGGGTATTATTTCTACAAACCTTCTGAGAACAAAGTGGTTGTTGCTCAAACTGGTATTTTTCTAGAAAGAGAATTTGTCTCTAAAGGAAACAGTGGGAGCAAAATAGAACTCAAAGAAATTCGAGAACCACAAAATATCATTGAACCTTGAGTTGGAACGTGAGCGGAACCACAAGAAATTGTGGAAAGTGAACTCCTTTCAAATTACACAAGGAATTAAATAGATCTGGTAGGACACGCCAAGAGCAGAGAGATATTATGGATATCTTGTGACTCAAAAGCGATGATGTGATGCTCATAGATCAAGATGAGCCTGCTTCCTACCAAGAAGCTATGAATGGACCAGATTCTAAGAGATGGCTTAAAGCCATGAGATCTGAAATGGACTCCATGTATATCAACCAAGTATGGACTTTGGTTGATCCACCAAAGGTAAAACCAATCAACTACGCAAGTGGGTTTTCAAGAAAGCAGAGTATATAGATGGTAATGTAAAAACCTATAAAGGCCGACTGGTAGCAAAAGGTTTCAAACAAATTCAAGGTGTTGACTATGATGAAACCTTCTCTCCAGTGGCAATGGCTAAATCCATCAGGATCTTACTTGTTATTGCAGCTTTTTATGATTACGAAATCTGGCAGATGGATGTCAAAACTTCTTTCCTTAATGAAAATCTCCTTGAGGATGTGTATATGACACAACCTGAGGGTTTTGTCACTCCAAAGGATGCTGGAAAGGTATGTAAGCTGCAGCGATCCATTTATGGATTGAAGCAAGCCTCTCGGAGTTCTTCGATTTGATGAAGCAGTCAAAGAATTTGGCTTTATTAAAAATGAAGATGAAACTTGTGTATATAAGAAGGTTAGTGGGAGTCACATTGTATTCCTAGTATTATATGTTGATGACATATTAATTATTGGGAATGACATTCCTTCCTTACAGGCTGTAAGAACATGGTTAGGAAAATGTTTCTCCATGAAAGATTTGGGCGATGTTTTTATATTTTAGGTATCATGATCTATAGAGATAGATCGAGAAAATGCTCTACCTAAGTCAAAGTACATATATTGATAAAGTGTTGAAGCGGTTCAAAGATGCAAGAGGCGAAAGAGGAAACTTACTCGTGACTCATGGTGTAAAGATCTCTAAGGCCCAATGTCCTAAATCACAAGATGATGAGGAGGCGTATGAGAAAGATCCCTTATGCTTGAAAGAATTGGATCTATCATGTATGCAATGATATGTACTCGTCAGTATGTCTCATATGCTTTGAGCATGACGACGCAGATACCGATCGAATCCAGTGAAGGTCATCGATGGCGATCGAAGAATATCCTCAAGTACACCGAAAAGGACTAAGGATTCATTCTTGGTATATGGAGGTGAAGACGAATCGGCAAAAAAGGTTACACAGATGTTAGTTTCGGATCGACAATGATGACTATAAGTCTCGGTCGGGTTTTGTGTTTTGCCTTAATGGTGGTGTCATTAGAATGGGAAAGTTCAAGCAAGAGACGATGAATGATTCTACAAAGAGAGGGCCGTATATATTCTTGTTTAGTGCGAAACGAAGAGAGGTCAGATGGATTAAAAATTTCATCACCGAACTTGGTGTTGCTCTATACTGTGATAATAATGGAGCCATTGCATAGGCTAAGGAACCCAGATCTCACCAACGATCCAAGCATATACTTAAAGCGGTACCATCTCATCCGTGAAATCATTGATAGAGGAGATGTACATATAGGAAGAAGTGCCAACAGATGTTAATGTTGCAGATCCATCGACCAAGGCTTTGTCGCGAAGCAGGCTAAGCACACGGTCACACTAGTTCCATGGGTATTAGATACATGAGTGATTGGCTCTAGTGTAAGTGGGAGACTGTTAGAGTTTATGCCCTAGAGGCCAATTATTTGATATAATTTCTTAACGTTTTGATATTATATTTGATTGAATAAATAAATTATTTTATTATGGTTTTATTTACTGCGTAATATAATTGTTAACATAATAAAATTCCTTAGAATAGTGATACAAATTATATAGTTTCAAGTATGTGACTTAAACATGAGATTATATAATTACAATTAGTATCATTGTTCTTAAATGTCCCTAGTCGAGTATCATTGTTGATGGGACAACAATGATGCATTGAGACTAGTATGTGGATTGACTGATGACCAAATCTCATTGGTCATAAATATATGAGATATTAAGTCAATGCATAAGTACATATTAGAGAACGATGTACTAGACAAACCCACCATGAGAATTCTATATGGAGCATTATGCGAAGTGTCATTAGCAATTCTCATAGTGACAATGATGTAATGGTCCTCCGACCTGAAATCGCTATATTACTACATGAGAATTTATGTACTTTGATATCATCAAATGTTACCTTTAATAGGGTGGACTATAAAGGTGATTATTGGGTTCATCATGAATCGTGTGAGAAATATGAGTGATCTAGATGGAATTTAACCATCCTATATATTATGGGTGATATCCATAGGCCTCTTGATTGAGTGGGACTATGAAATGCATGGCCATGTTCAAATAGTGATTTGTTTCATATAGTCTACTCATTGATCAAGAAAACTCAGATTAAATTATGAAGAGTATGACACATTCCATGACTCGAGTTTAATCTAGGATATTAAGGTTAAAAGGATTAAATTACATTGAAACATTGGTCACGAAAAGGTTGCATCGAATCATCGATCTTATTATTACTTGGGTAGCAGTGATGCATTACTAGATGCCGCTCACTGTTTATAATTTTATAATATGATTTAAAAATTATTGTCAACGTAATAATAACATATAGGGTCACACACAAAGAATGTTATTAAAAGGGAATTAATAATTATAAGGATTTAAATATATCAATATGATTGATAGTATTTAAACCACGAATTTAAATTAAAAGGATGCTTTGTATATGTATATATATTAATTAAGTATGACTTAATTAAGATATAATATATATATATATATATATAAATTCGGATTTTATTTAATTAGATTAGGGTTTTGATTAATTCCGGTTTATTGCTATATATATGATATATCAGCGTCTTTGGAAAGTTAATCAAAACAAAAATTCTAGCCGCTCTTAGAGAGAGACTAGAGAAAATAGTTTTGAAAATCCTCATCCTTGGTGGCTAGTACCGCGATTCCTTCTTCTGCAGATCGTAGGACGATTCGTGGAGCGTTCGTGTGGATACCGTAGAGACGTAATTCATTTGAATTGCGTTGGAGTTTCGACCGTGTCGTTTAATCGCTTTCTTAATCGATATAATTTCTAACCACTGAATTAACTGTTTTTCGCATGGATCCTGTTTAGGGTTTCGAATTTGGTTTAAATTGTTCTATTTTCGTTGTGCGTTTCTGTGTCGAAACCCTACAGTTATGTAGGTTCGACCCATATCAAATAGGTGCAAACCACTTTATTGATTCAAACCGTTGTGGCCCTTGCGTAGGTGTGTTAGGCGCATTGAGGTCATTTTAAAACTAAAATCTTATTATGACCATTGTTTTAACCAAAAAGAGGGTTAAATACATTTTTCTCCACTCTACTCGACCTCGATTTACAAATGACTCACTGGACTGAAATTTTTTACGATAAACTTATTGAACTGTAATTTTTTTACAAAAATTCAAAAAAAATGTCTACTCTGTTAAAATATTAACGGCAAATCTATGTGTCACATGTTAACAACGAGAGAGAAATTGAGCTGGATAACTAATTAAATTAAATTATACTCAATTCTACAACAAATAGTTAAACTAAATATAAATTAAATTAATATACATAATAAATAATTAAATTAAATTAATTAATTAAGGCTTAAATATAAATTACTACCCTAAACTATTGACCATTTTCTACTTCAGTGATTGACCTTTTAATTTTTTTCAATCAAAACATTAAACTATCAATTTTTTCCACTTATATCCAATTGAAATGCCACATCAAAAATTGATGATATGTCCCTCTATACGTGGCAAAAAAAATTCTTATGTGGTAAAAAAATCTATTTGGCATTTCAATGCTATTAGGAAATAAAAGATAAAAGCAAATTTGAAATAATAACAATCAAACTATTAATTAACTAAATTCTTCTTCAACATAAGTTAGACACAATGGTTATATATTGTACAAAACAACTGAAGTAGCCAAAAATCTTCCACCTACCACACATCCATCATCACCACCTACCACCCAACCATGGTTGTTGCCTTGCCACCGTAGTTAGAGCCGAACTAAGACCACCAAATAAAATTTAAAAAATAAATGAACCCTTAATTCAAGATTGACAACAATCTAAACACCATTCTTACCATCTCAAGTCAATTCCATCACCATGACCATCACCTTTTAAAAATCAGACACAGCCATATCTCTACTGAACAAAACCAAAAATATTTATCCCACAATTACTTTCTAATTCTAAAATCATCTATGGCTCCAAATAAGCCTGGGAAAACATGGCCCAAGCCCGAATGCCGGGTTGGCTCACCCGCCACGGGCCGGGCTTTGGGCTGCAAAGTTTTAGCCCAGTAAAACCTTGGCGTTTTTGGCCCGGCCCGCCACCCGCCCGGCACGTTTGGGCCAAACCCAAAAAAATAGCATAAAATAGGCACGAATTGGTCTCGGCTGACTGGGCAATTTCCTGCACTACATGTAATGAGCTTTTTTGCAAAATTTTAGCCCAAAGAAAATCCAAGGCCTTTTGGCCCAAATTGACCCGACCACACTCGCCCTGCTTGTTTGGGCTTGGCACTTTGTTTGCCAGGTCTAGCTCCAAATAATAGCAAAACCTAACCCCCAAATCAACAAAAATCTAGTCACAACAAGCCCAAACTCATCTAATCGTTTTTTCGACCAGCCACCAAAAACCACATGTGGATCCCGATTAGCCACCAACAACCACCGATGTCGTCTCATATTGCGAAGTGATAAAAAAAAAGGAGATGAATAATAACAAGAAAAAAAGGGAAGAGTGGAAATGAAATGATATTTTTAGATCTGTTCGTCGATGTCGTCAATCGTTGTCAATATACTCGTCGACGTCATCACTCGTTGTTCGTCGGCATCTTTACTTGTCTGCAATGATTTATTGTGTTGGTTCATGGTGATCTTTTTATTTTTCCCCTTTTATTATTATCTTTTAGGAAGAAGGGAACAAGGAAAAGGGATTAGGGACGGTGGGGAAGGGATGCTTGGTACGGGGAAGGGGAAAGAGAGGATGAGGATAATTTTTTTTATTATATTTTTAATTATTATTCTTTGAATTTATCTTGGTTTAATGATTTGTTATTATTTTGCCTTTTCATTTATATCAATGTTAAAAGAAAATTTATAAAATGACTCAATTTTTAACACATAAGCACCAAAGCGCCAAATGTATTTCATGTCATTAATTTATGATGTGGTACCTCAATTAAATTAAAGTGAAAAAATTTATAGTTTAATGACCTGATTGAAAAAATTGAAAGGTCAATTACCGAAGTAGAAAATGATCAATAGCTTAGGATAGTAATTTATATTTAAGTCATAAATTAATAATACAATATATTAATTAAATTAATTAATAATAAAATATATTAATGTATAATTTTTACAAAATGTATTTAGATAAAATTAATGAATTTATTTTTTAAAATATTTTAAGTTCACTTTAAAATATTAAAATTTTATTTTTTTTATTTTATTATTATTATTATTATTATTATTATTATAGTTATAATTATAATAATTATATTAATAATTATTATTATTATATAATTATAATAATAATTATTCTTATTATTCTTATAATAATTATTATTATTACTTTTTAACATATTTTTATTTTTAAAGTTTATTTAAATTTTCTTTATAGATTGTAATTTCACTATGGCAACCACATTGACCAATCTTGGAAACCCACGTGGATAGTTGAATAAAATTAATTTATTTTTATTTTTTTGTCGTTAAAAGTCAACTGATTTGGACGGATTTTGTAACGTTTTGTTAAAAAAATATAATATAGTGAAAAAAATTCAGTACAATGATATATTTGTAAATCGAGATATTACAAAGTGAGAAAAAATGTATTTAACCAATCAAAAAGATATGACCCAACTGTAGAAATGATATCTTTTCAACTGGCGTTTGGTGCCTTTTCAAGGGGTATTTAAATTCCTATAAATAAGACTGAGAATATATTCCGCTATTTCAATTCAATTAATTCACACGAAATAAATTCATTCCATTATTTTTCAAGGAATTTTTTCTTATTATTTCCTTCTCTCCACAATTATAGTTTTAGAATTAAATACTATATATTTTACACATGGTATATTAAATACAGGTAAATTTATGAGTTTATCTTAGATTACATTTCACTGTAACATTTTGTATTTTTTAAAGGAGAATGGATTTTCATTTGGTCCGGGTGACGCTGTTATTATTTTTTTTCGAAATTTTAACAGTGTCGTACGATAAAAATTCCGACGGATAGTCCTAACTGTCCAATCGTTATTCCATCCTCATTATCGCTTTAAATCTCTCCTAAGAATCCAAAGGTTAACTTTGCATGTTGCGTACCGAGGTTATCGGGATAGGTGGATTCAGTCAGCAAAAGTCCTTTCAACTCGATCAATATCAACATGTGGTCCAAGAAAATAAGAGTTCTTCTATGGAAGAGTTGATAGACTCCTTGTGAACTAAAAAATCATCCTCCTCTTTCATAATCCTTTACCTGAATGAGAGGCATCGGTCATCATTTTCATTGTTGCTAATATTACTTCATTAGCATTATTATTTTTGGCTGGTGATAACCCGGAATCGGTAGCCTGAGTCAGCTAAGAACTTTTATAAACAACTTCCTCCCTCCATCCCAAATTAAATGCCAAATTGACTTTTTAAAGTTAAATTGACCAAAGTAAAACAAATTTTTGTACCATTTTTGTCAAAATATAGGTGAAGAGATTATAACTAAAAGAAAGTATATACAATTCACTACTAACCCCAATTTTAATAATTTTAAAAATATATTTATATATGCTTAATTATTGATTTTAAAAATTATCAATTTAATTTTAAAAAGTCAAAATTAGACATTTAATTTGAGACTGAAGGAGTGTTCGCATCAAAACAAATAATAGCTCCCACAAAAATTAAGACGCTCATAACCCAATATTCTTCAGCAAACTCATTCCTTGTTCCAGGTCTTAGCCCAATGTTTCAATCGCAACAATGAGATTTCGTACCAAACAATGTAGTTGGATTGTTGATGATACATGAAATAATTCGTCAAATATTCGTGTTATGCTTCAACTATCTTTTCAATTTCCATGGCAGTTGGAGCTCGTCTCTTCTTTTCTTTTCTTTTGAAATTCTGCAAATGAATAAATTGTTACTCCTTTCGTTCCAAAATTAAATATATATTTATAAAAAACGATGACTTTTAAGGATAAGTTTATATTCTCAAATATAACCTTAATATTAGCTAGGAATTCAACTATGATGGTTTGATAGGAAAAATAATAGTAAAAATGTAATTAAGAATATCATGTTACTTTTATAATCCTAAAATATAAATGTATTTTTAATTTTAGAACGGATTAAAAAAATAAAAATGTCTCTTAATTTCAGAACAGAGTATCTTTTTCTAGTTGTTTCTTATTGGATTCCTCCATGGTATCTCTTCATGAAAGAACTATTTTTAGCAAGATGTTTTGAGTCTCTTGCAATAACTCCATTAAAGAGAAGAAAAGAAATGAAGAACGAAGATCGAGCGGTTAATTCATTGATGTCTAATTAGTACAAACCTGGACTTACTTAATGACGAGGCAAATGCTGGAAACTTATCATACCCATTGATTGTAAAAGCTAATCTCATTCCTTGGATTAGTTACACAGACTCAAATAAGCAATATCTGCAAACAGGCATTTATGTCATAGTTGTGGATCCAATCTGACCCCGTATCTTGTTTGCAACCCTTTTGAAAAATAACAAACAACCCTCGCTACATGTGGACAAATATATGTCAATAGTAAATAATGATGTGTTGTACATTAATCACAATTCAAATTCGTCATATATTTTGCCAACATAAATCATTGAGTCTTGCTATGTAGTTCAACAAATTTAAACCAAATTCAAATTAGGAAACTTATTGATATATGGTATTGATAAATATTAGTATATAAGAACTCCACTTATTATATATTTTTTCAAAAAAACTACAACTAATATTTATCTATGTAACTGATAATCAAAAAGTCGACATGAACATTACCAATATATATTAGTATTTTCTTAAATCATTTCCCAACAAACACCAACATATGGCAATAAAAATACCTTGTTTGCAATCCTTTCGAGAAAAAAAAAAAAAAAAAAAACACCAGCATACAGCTACAAAAGAGAACGTAGATACAGATATGTATCTACATGTTGGGGGAGAGAGTCGAATCTACCATATTCCCTCTCTATTCCACAAAAAAAAATTCATCTAATTTTTTCCTAGTCAATTTTCAAATTTTGAAATTCAAAATTAATTAGAATATTTTCGTTTACTTTAATTAATGCAATAGTTAATAGTATAAAGTACTTGAAAGGTATTACGTCTGACAAGACTATTGTTTTGAAAAATAAAAGTAAATTCACATCACAATTTAAATTAATTATGATCAAAGTCTTAAGAGACTATTTTTGTTAAAGAGAGAGATGATCAAATTAACCTTAGAGCATAGATTTTGCACCAATTATCTGTTTGCCAGTTATAATAAAATAAATAAATAATATAGAAACAGAAGGTTAAAAAAACTCTTTTGAAAGGCTATACACCCTGACAAGTCGATTAACTCACAAAATGAAATGACTTACTATACAAAGTAAACATGTCTATACTATATAATATACTCTGGAGCTATTCAGCTATGTGCATTATCTATGGAAGACAATGTTCCCCTGTTACCCCTGTCCTGACTGGCTGCATGTCGTTAGTTCTATGGTGACAATAAAGCCTCTTTTTATCTTTTTTCCATCTCTTTGCACTTCGTTATTTGCACTGTATACCCCATAACTAGAGAAGAATGTGATAGTAAATGACTCAGTAACTTCAAGAGCCTAGACAGCAGTGGATTCCGCCTCTCCAACAAGCTGAGAATCCGAAACCTAAAGACTGGAGTAAACTGATGGGAGTTGAGACAGTTCAGTAGTTATGTTGAAGCTCAGATTGTACCCGATGAGCTCTCATCAAGATTAATATCAGAAGGATCTCCTATCCATGGTTTACCCTCTCTCCACTGAAACTTGATTCTTAACTTCCCATTTGCATCTACCCCAACCACCTCACCTTTGCTTGCATGCGTCTCCATCCCCCATCCCCATCGTGGAGTAATCAGCCCATCTCTAATCCTAACCTTGTCCCCCACTTTAAAAGGTCTGACCCTCTCCATTTCACATGCCTTGCAAAGCCAAAGCTTCTCTGTAAAACAGAATGCCACCCAGAGATCCCCATCTTCAATGCGGTGCACCACTCCAATGCTTAAATGAGTCACATCTCCCCACTGATGAGTCGGGGTCGAAACTGATGCTCTAACCTTAACCCAGTCTCCAATGTGAAGTTCCTCGTCCTCCACCAGCTCCACTTCAGATGGATCTAGCATCCATGCTTTTGAGCCATATGGTGTATATATTCTCAACTTTCCATCGGCATCAATTGCTGATATGATTCCAACACTTGAATGGCTGTGGCCAGACCATCCAAACCTTGGCTGCTTCACATGGTGTTTAACCCTAACTCGCTTGCCAATCATAAGCTTATTTACTCTCTGAAGATGAGTTGTAGGCCCAACCCATTGGTCTTGTTCCCCACAAAATGCAACAAATACAGTTCCATCCCATTGATCTCCTTCATAACCAATCCCTTGTACTACTCCAATGCTACCTGGCCCAATGGACTTCCAACTACTTGCATTCTCACTCATTTTTACCCACTCTCCCACTTCAAATATATGTTCCATCTCCAGGTCTGCGGGGTCTCCTCTCCACAAACCTGGCAAGCCAAAAAAAGCCACCCTCACTTCTCCATCAGCATTAACACCAGCTATAATGCCTCTTGAATCAGGCTTGGCCCCTCTCCAACCCCACCTTGGCTCCACTAGTCCAACTCGAAACCTAATATGTTGTCCAATTTTGAATCCTGGAACCTTTTCAACATCCGTGTAATGAGTAATCCACTTCCCTTTCCGGAAACAGCATGCTAACTCTAAATATCCAGTATCAGGAACACTATGCACAACTGCTAAACTTTCTTTTCCAATACTATTCCAATCATAACTGGGTCTAGTCCCCAAACTTGGTTTAGAACGCACCCAGTCCCCAACTTCAAATCCGGAAAGCCGTTCTGCATCTCCAGGTGAAACTCTCCACAAGCTGTGTCTTCCAGCTACTTTAACCTAATTAAGAAAACACAAAGGCCATATATAATCAGCAACTGAACTGACTGACCAAAATGAGATTCAGAAATGACTGAATTGGCAGATAGGAAGAGTTCTTTCAATATTATTATGATTGGCTATTACGGACGCCATAACCATTAAAAGAAAATGATGATCTTAAAAGACAATCTTTTCAACAGCTAGAAAGTTCCGTTCAGTTCATCTGTCTTTACTTTTTGGGAAGGGAGGGTTCCCATAAAATTGGTAACAATCCGGCTCTAACATCACACAAAAATGCAACAAGTTTATAGAGCAATGTGATTGTAAGGGAGTACTTGGTCAATGAAAATAAGCAAAAGAAGAGATTTCTTACATTCAAAGTCCCATCCATGTCGATTCTCAAGATCTTTCCGACAGTAGCTGGTGTTTCATTTGACCATCCAAGCCGTGGCTGACTCACAGATGGCATCATATGAATCTCTTGCCCTACTTCAAAAGGCAGTACCTTCTCCACATCTGTCACAGAGCAACAGAAAGGTTTGCTCCTGAAACAAAAGGCAATCCCCATATCACCATCCTCCTCCAAACTGTGGATCACCCCAATGCTATTTCTTGTGATATCCTCCCATCCATATTTTGGGGACGAGACTGAAGCCTTCACTCTAACCCAGTCACCAACCTGCTCATGTTGGAATTGCAGGAGAGAAGCAATTAAGATTTGTAGCTAGAAAAAGAAATTTTGTTGATAGAAAAAAATAAGGAAGATGATGGAAGACAAGCGAAAAGTCTACCCTAAAGAGAAAAAATGGAAATACGAAAAAGAGGAGGGGGGGAGTCCCTAAACAAACGAAGCACTGCAGTCCTTACTTAGGTTCAAAACTAAAAAGCCTTGAGATGCTCGTATTATTGTACCCCAATAGAGAAGCAAGATAACTGACTCAATCTTTTGAGAGAATCAATTGTCACACTAGACATAATTCAACTTGTATAAAACATTATTCATGTTACCTTGAAATCATCCACCTTTTCCATGTCAGAAGGATCAGCCTGCCATGGTATGGGTCGATTTGGAATGTCAATTATCAGGAGACCATCACTCTCTATCTCACTTATTCGTCCGACACTGTGATGGGTTTCGCCACCCCAAGCATATCTTGGCTCTGCAACGGAGCGCTTCACACATACACGGTCACCTATCTGTAAACATAAGAGAACACCAAATAAAAAAATTTGAGAAGGCAAAATATAAAAGATGAAATAACGATTATGTTAAAAAGACGGGGAAAAAATGCATTACCTTGAATGGATCCACAGGTTCAACTTCTTCTGGTTCACATTGCCATGGATTTGGAAGATAGCTCAATTCCAACAACAAACTGTTATCTGGTCTGATGCAGTAAACTATACCGATACTCCCTGGTGTTACAGATCCTAATCCATGCTTAGCTGTAGTAAGGGTGGGACGTATACGAACCCAATCTCCAACCTTGAATTCCTCAACCCTTTCCATTTCTGCAGGATCAGCTTTCCATCCTCTAGATGCTCCAGGAAAACCAACGCGCAGAATGCCATCATCATCAACACAGAGAACTGTTCCAATGCTGTCACGCGATTGACCACGGAAACCAAACCTGTACAAACAAGATTCAATTATGAATTTTATGAACTGTAACATGCTGACAATACAACATATACATGTCGTATATCGTACAACCTGGTATACACCGTGGATTAATTACATTGATTCAAAAATAGAAGCGTACACTGAAAAATCAGCGTAAACACTAAAAGCTTGGTCGATTTGTTACCAAAAATTAGAACTACAGGACACCACATTAGATGCTTCTTAGCAATTGAGTTATCTATCACGTGGCGAATGCAAGCAAGATACATAACAGTAAAAGTATTAATAATTTTGGGGTCAAGTACGCCTAACCATGGAGGACATTCATAACTAATCCTGATTGTCACTTAATAATGATTTGCCCCATGTTATGAGTCCTATAAAAAAGTCCAGGGTCTGGCAGGTTGGCAAATCTGTAATCAAGATAGCTATAATTCCAAAACAATGGACATGCATTCCAAACACTACATCAAAAATATATGCTGCATGGTAGTTGTAAGTATTCATTTATTGATCCACATAGGTATTACATTTTTGAATCCCTTATCCTCTCTTTTACTTTTACTAAAAGAAGCAGTTGATCGTAAGTTTCAAAGAGGAATAATTCTTCTCTTCTCTCTCTGTATGTGTGTATATATATGTATATATATATATATATATATGGGGAATATGGAGGTACACAGCCGTGTAACTTTTAAAGTTACACGGTCAGAGAGTAGTCACTCTACGATTTGTGCATTCACTCTACGATCGTAGAGTGAATTCATTCTACTATATCTGAAACTATTTCACGATCGAGAGTGAACTCTACGATCGTAGACCGTGTAACTTTAAAAGTTACACGGCTGTGTACCTCCATTTTTACTTATATATATATATATATATATATATATATATATATACACACACACACACACACACTAATCCTGATTGTCACTTAATAATGATTTGCCTGATGTTATGAGTCCTATAAAAAAGTCCAAGGTCTGGCAGGTTGACAAATGTGTAATCAGGATAGCTATAATTCCAAAACAATGGACATGCATTCTGAACACTACATCAAAAACATATGCTGCATGGTAATTGTACGTATTCATTTATTGATCCACATCTTAGTTATCAAGGCGACAAGTCGAGGCGATAGCCGGGAGCTTAAGCGCTTAGACAACCGACTAGTCGTCCGCAAGTTGACAAGTCGTTTAAAATGTAAATTTTATAAGTAGATTACTATTTCACAAGCAAATACTCTTAAATACCATTAAAAACAAAAAAAAACATATTAATATTTCACATTTACATCTCATTTACATAAAAATTAAACTAATGAATAGAGAATACTGAAAATATGAGGGGGTTAAAATGTAAACTCAAAAAACTTAGGGGTGATTATGAAAGAAAAATCAATGTTCTAAAAATCCCCGACTAGGCGCTAGGCCCCCCTGGCGCCTCGCCTAGGCCAAAAAATCCTTCCAAGAAATTAGGCGGGCAAAGCGGAGCCTAAGCGTAGAGGTTTTTTTTTTTTAATAACTACCCAAACTAGATCTTGATATATTTATTTTTCTAATGATTTACCATATTCATAATGCATGTTGTAGCATATCAAATCACAACAAGTAAACAAGATCAAGTCAAAATGGATAATTTTATTATAATTGTAATTTTTTGAACTTGTACCAACTTTAAATTATATAAATGATGACACACTTGTAATAATTCAATATAATTCTTAAATTTATGTTTAGTTTCTTAAGTTTTAATATTGAATTGAATTCTTGAAATTTTAAATTTTATTATTTAATAGCAGTCTATTTTATGAATAAAATTAATACGTTAAAGATATGTAAGATAAAATATTAAAATTGGCTTTAAAAAATCCCGCCTAGGCCCCCTAGGCGCTAGCCCCCCCGGCCGCCCGCCTGCCTCCCGCCTAGCGCCTTTTAGAACATTGAGAAAAATAAGGGCTTAAATGAAAGTCTGCAACTTAAAGGACTAGATCTAAAGTTTAAGAAAAATATGAGGTACTAACTGTATTTCATCCAAGATATTTTTAAATCTCAGTCTCCATTTTCTTTTCTTACAAAAAAGCAGCAGCGGTAAGATGAAATCAGTCACCTTTTTGTTTTCCAACACAAAAGAAGCAACGGTAAGATGAGATCGAGAGGCATCTTCAACAATCGACACAAACTACGATGGACGACTACGAAGATGACTCCGGCGATGGCAATGGAAGCTTCCGACAGTGACGATCTCTTCTTTTCTTCTCTCTTTCATTTCCTTCGATCTCTTCATTTCGTTTCCTTTTTTCTCTTTTCCAAATCGTGCGCCTTGGAAGGTAGTCGGCCAAGGCGTCGCCTAGGTGACCTAAGGAGACGATTTCTTCACCAAGTCATGCGACTTAGCTGCTTCTCCCAAGTCATCCCTTAGACTTGCTACTGCACAGACGGCTAAGCGATAACTTGATAACCTTGATCCACATAGGTATTACATTTCTGAATCCCTTATCCTCTCTTTTACTAAAAGAAGCAGTTAATTAGAAGTTTCAAAGGAATAAATAAATTCTTCACTCCTCTCTCTATATATGTGTATATATATAGGGGCTTAATCCATAGTTAGTGTTAGATGGAAGCAATGTTCTATCTAATGCATCTATGACCATTCATAAAATGATCCAACGACTAAGCAAAAAAAAATTAAGCTTCTGCCCCATAAAGGGTCAAAAGGGAGAGAGAAATTATACAGTCGTATATTAATATAATAATAGAAATGAATTGACCACTTCCGGGGTCTTCAGCATGATTTGGTAAATATTTTGAGCATGCATTCTAACATGTTAATTATTTCCATTGAATAACGTTCTTAAGTAATAATACAACAATAAATGTAGTTAATATAAAATTTATGTAATTAATAATGTAATTTTATTCACAAATACAAAGGTAGTTATTGTATTATCACATTTATATATTATAAAATTAATATGATTTATTTATAATTTAAAAATAATACATCTTGTAATGTATTATTTAGAGAAGTTTTAATAAATTAATAATACACATTACAAGATGTATTATTTGAAATAATATAATTTATTTACCCCCACCGTTCCAAAATTAAAAATACATTTTGACTTTTTAGAGTCGATTCACAAAATCCTAAAATTCAAATTTGATATGAAGTTATTTAGTTTTAATACAAACAAATATAATAATTGTAAACTAACTATAAAGTACTACTAATTATCATATTTGCTGTTTTCAAAACTTTAACAAAATTATATCAATTTTGAGTTTTAAGATTTCGCAAATCGACTCTAAAAAGTCAAAAATGTATCTCTAATTTTGGAACAGAGATAGTATAATTTAAAAATAATACACATTACAAGATGTATTATTTTTAAATTCTAAATAAATTATATTAATTTTAAAGTATATAAATGTGACAATACATTAGCTACTTTTGTATTTGCGAATAAAATTACATTATTAATTACATAATTTTTTATATTAACTACATTTATTATTATATTATTATTTAAGAATGTTAATATAAAGAATTAATGCATGTTAATGCATGTCAGAATGCATGCTCAAAACATTTACCAAATCATAATATAAGGGGCGGAAGTGGTCAAGCCATTTCTATTATTATATTAATATATGATGGTATCATTTCTCTCTCCCTTCTGGCTCTGTATGGAGAGGAAGCTTAAATTTTCTTTTTCTGCTTAGTTGATGGATCATTTCGTGAATGGTCATAAATGTATTAAATGAAACAGTGTTTCCATCCAACACTAGTTATGGATTAAGCTCCACATATATATATATATATATATATATATATATATATATATATATATAGATACACACGCACACACATACACGTACATATTGATAGTAATATACTCATTCCTCTTGCAGCTCAACTCTCATTTATCATTTCTTCTTCTCCATTCTCTAATGTTCAGTATCTACCATTCCACCTCAGTGGGCCCATGGCAAATATCATAAGTCCAGCAACTCCCATCAAATAGCATTCTTCAGCATGCCTAGGTTACATGTCATATATGAAGTACTCAACAAGTCAGTTAAAAGAAAGTTCAATTTTTTTCTGACAAGTTATGCTTTTGACCCCTAAACACAGCAATGTCGTTTGATGTATTCAGTGCCATGTTACTTGATCCTTTTCATCAAGTTTTAATACTGATTTGACTTGTGTATTATAGATTCCAGCTCCTTAAAATATAGTTGTAGTGTCTCATAAAGCATGAACTTCATAAAAAGAAACATGAAACACAATGCTAAGATACTTTGGAAGTCTGCCATCTTCTCTGTGTTTCAGGAGATGTGGACAGAGCGCAATGGTCAGCTTTTTAGAGATATCTATATTTCTATTTCTTTGTTGCGAGATAGGATCTTTTTTGCTGCTTCATGGGACTCGGTTATAGGTACCTTTAGGGGTATTAGTTGCGACTGATCTTTGTCAAGACTGGAGAGCTAACCTCTCTTGAAGTGGTTAAACTTTTTCTTCTTTATTTCCCCCTTCTTAGGATGAGTGGACTCCTTGTTCCCCTTGTGCTTCTATTCTCTCTTTTCATCTAATAAAATTTCTTCTTTTATCTAATGTTCTAAAACAAGGTCTAGGCGCCGATCGGGCCTTGGCTAGTAGGTGCTAGGGACCCCCTAGCCTCCTAGGGGCTGACCATGAAATTGCAGACCACACCATCATTGCAATTTATGGCCACTTTCTTAAAGAATGTGGTGTTGTGATCTGTTTTCTTTTAACATCCCAACATTAGATATTATCCTTTTAGTTTGTTAAAATCACTATTTAATGCCCCAAAATTATTTTCACAACTCAAGCTTGTCCCCATAATAGTGTTTTTAACAATCCCTAAACTTCTTTTTTATAAATACAACACTAATATTATTATTAAAGACTAACATAATAGACTTAGTTTTATTACAAATATAATAAGTTATAACAAAAATAAACAGCCTAAAGAAGCTACCTAGGTCACGCTTAGGAAACCGCCTAGGCCCCGCCTTCCCGGTCTCCATCTGCAGCTTACGGACCTAGCACTTTTTAGAACACTGTTTTTCTCTAAAAAATAAAAAACACAATGTTAAAATTACATGTGGAGCCCATCTCACGTCCCTCTTCAAAGGATCACTCTATTATCTCGCCTAGACCCTGCCTAGGAAAACTCCTAGGTCCCGCCTACAAGGTCTAGGCACTCAAAGCTCCATCTGCCACTTACGGACCTAGCACTTTTTAAAACACTGTTTTTCTCTAATAAATAAAAATTACAATGTTAAAATAACATGTGGAGCCCATCTCACGTCCTCTTCAAAGGATCACTCTATTGTCTCACTCTTGGGCAATTGTGAAACATAAAACATAAAACAAAATAAAAATGTGTCCTCGACTTCTAGTTTGTTAGTGGCTATATTATTTTAATGTTTTCTTGTGTTGAAGTTAAAATTCCTATATTGGTTCGGAAAGTTATCATTAGGTATAAAAGGCCAAGACTACTTATTATTTTTTAGAGAGAATTATTATTAATAATCAGAATTTATTTAATTGATTGCGATCAGTTATTTAAAATTTTGCCGGTGAGGATCCTAGGATACTGAAGTGCAGAGCCTCACCTCATAGTTGTTACGGCGTCACGGCGAGTCATGGCGGTAGCCGACTGCCTGGACGCCTAGGCGACAAGGCGACCGCCATGGCGTCCGTAAGGCGACAAGTCGTTTACAATGTGCAATTTATATGTTATTTATTTTACTTAACAAGTATATTGGCAATAAAATTTTATATACATTAAAACTCAAAACATAACATTATGGAATAATATTAAAGGCATAATTATCATAATACTTATCAATAACAATCCAAAAACAACTCACTTGATATTAAAAATTAGTAAAAGAGTTGAAGAATTCAACAAACACCACATAGAAAATAGAGTTGTAACCAACCATCACAAATATGTAGTCTAATAACTAATAAAACACCACCATAGCAAGCCAAAATAATATTTAGACTCTACACTAGTCTAAAAACATCATTCAATCAAAATCATCATAAAAAAGGTCATCTCCATCTCTTCCACGAGAACTACTCTCATTCAAAGGCGTAGGTGGTGGTCTTTCTCCAAAATCATCCTCCACATCTTCATCATCATTTGGAATTCTCTCTTCTTCATCAAATTCATTATCGGAGTCGGAATCTATCAACCTTGATTCCCTTGAAGTTGAACCACCACCACGTCTCGAGTATGTCACTAGATTATTACTAGTATTAGCACGAGCATTCCTTGAAAGATTGTGACCCTCAAGCGTGTTGGATGCACCGGTTGCTCGATCCACATCATTCCATGTAAGATCCCCCGGGATGAACAACATCGGCATCATTATCGATCCATTCATTACCCCCATTCAAAGTCATCAATGACTAATGAATCAAAATTATTGTCAAGTTCACGCCTCTTTTGGAACCTTGAGTCGATCTTTCAATTGTATCGGACATACACCAAGTCATTCAATCGTTTGTGTTCCAATCTATTCCTCTTCTTCGTATGAATCTAAAATAAATAGAACAAAAAATAATATATTAATGATAAAATTTTAATAATAGTGAATGATTTATTCCTTTTGAAATTTGAACTAACAATAGAAAGTACTTACAAACTCAAATATACTCCAATTGCGCTCACAACCGGAAGAAGAACAACATAGGCCTAGAATTCTTTTTGCAAAGGAGGATAGCTCAATAGCTCGCGCTCCAAAAGCATTCCACCAATCAACTAGCAAACATTTAAAAGAAATATAAATATTTTTAAAGGTAGGAAATGAAGAATGTATATAAATTATAATCATAATATATCTTTATATATATTTTAATATACGTCTGAGGATTCTTTATTTTCGTTTGCTTAATCACCATTTCTCTTGCAAAAAGTATCGCGAGAAGCATCTTAGTTGTTTGGCTAGATTACTTATCTTGTCTAGCAAATCTAACTCCGGCACCATCTTTGCAAGAACGTCATTGAAGTCATCTCGTAAAAGCATTAGCAAACAAACCGACGCCCTCTTTGATATCAAAGTACTTGCCTTGGATTGAGAAACAACGCACCCATATAATTTTTACTCCATTTGATTTTCCCATCGCCACTCAACAATTTCAATCACCTTCTTATACGGATCTTTGTTTGTTATCAAATGCATCTTTGATTTTTTTTCTTCGCATTCCATCGCAAAGAATAACTTCGAGCATAGCGAGCTTCGATCACTATCAACAATCCTCAAGACTATAAGAAGTGGCTTTGACGCCTAATGCAATCCTCAACGATATGCCAAAATGTTGTTGAAATAACAAATATCACATACTTTCTTCCCCGCTTGATGGCCAAACAAACTTTGATTTTGACCAATCCTCGATGATGAACAAATGCCTCGAATGCATCTTTATTCTTGTACAAACTCGCAAGGTGAGGAAAATCAGAGCAAATCTAGTAATCTGCGGGTCTCACAAGATCCTTCCCATTCGCTTTCTCCCTCATCGCACTAAGAAGACGCACCATGTCTATAAATGAATGTTGTAATTCTCCTTGCATTTTTGTGATTGTAAATTTGAAATTGCTTCAACTTGCTTATGTCCTCTAACATAAGGTCAAGGCGTTGAGCTGGCGCTATGAGGTGTCCAAAAGCAGTGTAGGTCTCCTCTCCATTAGTATATACCTCCTGTGCCTTGTAATTAGAGGCATTGTCTGTGACCACCTGAACAACATATTCGGGGCCAATTTCCTCGATCTTGCTATCAAGTAGATTTGCCAACATTGTGGCATCTTGAGACCGATTTGGAGGCATCAATGAACCCATGAAATAAGTCCCTCCTGACTATTAACAAGGAAATTCAACAAGTGTCTTCCCCTCTTATCTGTCCAACCATCCGACATGAGTGAGCAGCCGTATTCCTTCCAAGCAACTTCATGTTTCTTCTTTAAGTCATCGGTTTTCTTCTTTGCCTTCTCAAGTAAAGGAACCCTCAACTCATGATACGTTGGAGGCTTGAAACCCGGCCCATATTGCCCTATGGACTCGACCATTACTTCAAATCTCCTTGAATTTGCAGCATTTAATGGTATGCCACATTCAGAAAAAAAATCGTGAACGCGTGCATTTGGACTCTCTCCTTTTCCTCCGGTGTCCTCAAACGACTTTCAAAACTTCGTTTGGCTTAAACGCTTGCTATGTCTCTCTCTCTCAACTTCTTCTGAGTCTTCCTTAGAAGTGCTTCAACCGTCTTAGCTTTTGGTTGTGGATTTTGGAATTGAAATACAACATTCTTCCTTTTAGAAGCCGTCCCAGAACTTGGGATAGTGTTAGAAGAAGTATTGGAAGCCATGGTTGGACGAGCAGATGATTGTTCTTCTTGCACTTCTACTACATCATCATTATCATCTAACTCAAGTGGCTTGTTCCTCTTTCTACTATTCAAAGCCATTTGCATCTCCCTCATAATTTCTGTTGTTGTTTTGGGACACTTAGCTACATCTCCATAATTTCCGGCTAGATGTTGTTTGAGCCTTTTGATGCCCGAATGACATTTCTTCCCACAAAGTACACATTGCACGACATCCTTATTACTTAAATCCGGCCAATATCCATATTTCCAACCCGGGTCGTTCGATTTAGCTTTTCTATAAGGATCCTTCGTTATATCATAATTATCGGCCCCCAACTTTCCGCCATTTTACTGTCTACACAATACAATCAAATAAAAAAATAATTAAAAATAATCAAATCAAATAATAACTAACAGTCATGCATTTATCCATTATAGCATACTAATCACAGTAGTACTTACAGTCATGCATTTCTTTCGTTTAGTGAAATATCAAAAGGAACTCAGCAACTCATAAAACAACTCATAAAACAGGAACTCAGTCTTTCAGTCTAACAAGAACTCAGCAACTCATAAAGGCTAAAAAAAAAAGGAACTACGTGTTTATATTTAAAGGAACAGAGCAGAAGAACACAGCAGTGCTCGCCGTCGAAGTCGAGCACGTACAAAAAAAAACGAACAGAGCAGAAGAAGAAAGGGAAAGAAAACATACCTGCAGTGCTCGCCGTCGAAGTCGCCGTTGAAGTCGCCGTCGAAGTCTTTCGCCGTCGGCTTCGTCTTCTCTCTCTCTCGACTTCGTCTTCTCTCTCTCAGTTCGGCTTCGTCTTCTGAGTTCTTCTCTGTGAATCGAGTTCGACGACTACATTAGGCTAGGTTTTGCGAGGCGGCGATCGCCGTTCGACCAAATAGAGCGGTTGTTTTTCAGATTTGGGTCGACCCATGAGATCAAGCGCTTTCGACTAGCCGGATAGTCGTCAAGTCGTCGTCGTCGCGTTGTCCAAGGCGACGATTTTTGTGACAAGCGCTTCTTTTTGCTTTAAGCCATCTACCAAGTCGGGCTCGCCTTTTTCCATTTACGCCGATTGGGCGACTTGGCGTCGCTGCCAGCGACGCTTTTTAACAACTATGCCTCACCCTAATTATATTTTCCTATTTTTCCAGTTATTCAAGCTATTTTTCCATATTCATCGTCTTTATAATCCTGTCCTACATCAGCTAATATCAAAGTTGAACCTTGTGAATTTCTGAAAATCGAAATGAAGCTCTGTTCATTTGTCAAGAACCTATCGTAGCCCACGTCGAACCTAACTCGAGTACCGACTTTGTCGAAGTTTTCCAAACACACCCATCACCATCCTAGTCGCAGTCAAGTGTCAATGACACCTACAACTATCAGCCATATCGCCATATAAGGTCAAACCCACACCATAGTCGTCTACCCAAACGGCCATATCCAGTGACCATCATCAATCTCAATTGTTAAACTTATTCACACCTACATCGCTGGAGGAAAAATCCCATATCTGAATATTTCAGTCTGTTGCGACTCGGTCACAAAAAGCCATCCATCCAAAAAAAATGTGTCAATCATCTTCAGCACGTTCCACTAGAAAAAGTAAAAAACAAAATAAGATAAAATCTCCATCCATCAACTACCATGACAGCTTACTCTTCATATCCTAACGCCACATTTCCAATCATTGATACTAGCCTAGTCAGACTTGCATCACGCGTTAATAACTCAATTCAAGTACTAGGAGTTCATCAAATGATTTCAAGTAATTGGGTTAAAATCTATTCAAGGATACTTAAATTGGAGCTCAATTCAAGCGAACCGCGAGTGGAGGATAAATTATATGATTTGGTATTTCCAAATACAACATATTTAGGAAGACCAAATCAATGCGAGTCAAATCATCAATTCTGTGTTCATTCATGTCATCTAATCTTCGACAAAGATATGTTTCAATTCATAGAGGGATTAACGTTCACGCGACAATATGGATGTCCAAGAATAGCAAGGAGATTACAAGCTAACGTGCGACAACACAAGCTTGAATTACACAGAACAAAGGAAAGGGATCCAGGTTACACAGCAAGGCATTCATTATGGGATACGTTATTAAGTTCATTAACTTGGTCCAATCAAAGGTTCACATTTGGTGGAGGAAGTAACAGGGGAGCAAGTCAGAACGAAGGGACAATTCTGGACTACCGGCGCTTTCGCGTCGGGTTTAGTGGGGGAAACGGTGCCGCTACGCCAGGATACAGACAACGCTCTGGAAGGTTGGCGTTGTCGCGCCAGTTGCAGGTGCGGTGCTTCCGCGCTGGAGACGCGACACGGATTTCGAGGAACACGTTAGATTTTCTCATATTTTTAGGGATTTATCATATCTTTTACAATTCTAATGTAACTAGGATGTTTATTTGATTTAGATAGGATTTGATTTCTAAGTTGATTTGTTAGCTAGGATTTAGATTCTAATTCAATTTGTTATTCCTTATAGGATTAAAGTTTATTGCAATGTTCTAAAAGGCAGGAGGCGGGAGGCCGAGGGGGGCCTAGCGTCTAGGGGGCCTAGGCGGGGCTTGGGCGGGATTTTTTATTTTAAGGTAATTTTAATATTTTATTTTATATTTATCCAAACAAAATAATAATATAAAGCAAAGCAATCTATAATAAAAATAATAAAGGCCTTTTCTTAAAGTTCAAACACATAACCATATTGCTAATGTCAAAGTTTAAACACAAATATGCAATTGTTCAAAGTTTAAACATATTTTTAACGTATTAGTTTTATTTATAAACAAGATTGCTATTAAATAATAAATTTTAAAATTTCAAGAATTTAATTCAATATTAAAACTTAAGAAACTAAACATAAATTTAAGAATTATAAAATTGAATTAAACTAAATATTACAAATGTATTCTCATTTATATAATTTGAAGTTGGTACAAGTTCAAAAAATTACAACTATAATAAAATTATTCATTTTGACTTGATATTGTTCACTTCTTGTTGTGATTTGATATGCTACAACCTGTATTATGAATATGGTAATCATTAGAAAAATAAATATATCAAGATTTGGTTTGGGTAGTTATTAAAATAAAAAAAAAATCTCTTCGCCTAGAACCCGCCTAATTTTCTAGAGGGATTTTTTAGTCGTCTTGGGCCTAGGTGAGGCGCCTGGGGTCTTAGAGGCGCCAAGGGGGGCCTATGTCCTAGGCGGGGCGCCAAGGGGAGGCCTAGCGCCTAGGCGGGGCCTAGGCGGGGATTTTTAGAACAGAGGTTTATTGTTATTAGTATAAATATGATACATGGCTTATGTAAAAAAACAACATTATTCTTAAGATTTCTCTTCTTTTGGTTCTTTGAAGAATTCCTAAGTTATTATTATTATTTTTTAGATTCAATTTTGACTTATCATACAACAATACATAGTTGTGTGTGGCGTCTTCCGCATCAATCTTTGATTGTACTGAGCTTCTTGCTTCTTATGAGGTTTACGTGTCGTTGGTGTTTCATTCAACGCGGACTTCCTTGCGCAAGTGATTGTACCAAGGTTCTCGTCTCAATATAGGCGAAAGGTTAAGGTGTTGTGAACGTTCCACCTTACGACTTTGCTAGAAACGATCCAAACGACGACCACCTCACGCAAGCGTGTCGTAGAGTCTATCACTAGACCCCTTAACTCCACCAATCCCCTCACAACTATCCACCAGCCAAAAAAAACGAAAGAAAAGAAGTAGTCAAGGTCTATCGCCGTTCTGTCGTTATGAGTCACCCACCACTGTGGGTGGCCCTCTTGCAATCGTCGCTTCTTTTTCAGGCATCTCCTTCAAATTGATTTGCTACAACTAGTGCGCATGAGGAATAATAAGCAAGAAACTTATTCTATCGACGTTGGTACCTCAAGGTTATATCACAATTTAGATCTTATTCTATCGTTTGGTATTGTTACCTTTTACCTTAAGCTTTCAGAAGTCCTTGTTTTTATGTTCTTTCAGTTATACCCCTAGTTTGATTTTTTTAGATTAAAATATAAGGAACAAGAAAAAATGATGGAAGATATTTTGGATGCTCTTTTCAAAACATTAGATAGAATGGAAATGTTCACAAAAAAATACCAATCTAGATAGACGCCAGAATAGAAAGTCGAGTCCCCAAATCATCTACTGTTGTACCAATATCTTCCACTATCATTCCAAGTCTATTTATCAAAAAGAATAAACTGGAAATGATAATGAGGAGATTGGTATAACATTTAGAAGATTTGGGGAACTGACATGGTGTTCTAGCAGAGAGACATGCGAATGAGCCTAGATAGACAAGGATGCACACCACAGCAATTGAGGAAAATACAAAGACAAATTCAGCCGTCCTGATTACAAATCCAGGTGAAGTGAAGCTATTGACCGAACATAGTGAATGCACTTTGGAAGATATTGCTAAATTACTTTTAAGTTTTCCAATATCAAAGAGATTAGAGAGGATTTCTACCACTGTGACAAATGTAATTGCAGTGGCCTTGAATGAATATTTTACTTCCATAAAGCAACAACTTGAGGCTACTCCTGAAATCAAGACTGGATTCCAAGTTGGGGTTAAGCAATGTGAACGAAAGATAAGGTTGGAAATCGACAAACACTACAAACAGTTTCGTCTTTTGAGATGGATCATTTGACTTCTTCACTTGCATCAGACTTTCATCATTCTTACCATTGTTTTATGAAGGTTATCATGTGAAGAGGTAATCCAAGGTGAGGAAATATTTTCTCTTGGTGCAGTTGAGTTTGTAGCTTATTCTTGTCTATTATAAAACGGGAGATATGAGTGTTCACCAATCAGGGGAGAATGATGGGAACCACAAAGGAAACAAAGGTGAAAAAAATTATATTTGTATAATAAACAAAAAAAATACAATTAGATTATTAGTAGGTACTATTAGACTAGTCATTATTAGTATTAATCTAATTATTTGTTTAGTGTATATCTACTTATTTGTTTAGTGTCTATCTACTTATTTGTTTAGTGTCTATCTACTTGGTAGTAATTTAATTATGTTAAGAGCTTTATTCTGTTTGTGTTTCTATTCCGATATTGATTAGGAAAGTTATCATTTTTTATCAATAAAAGGTCAAGACTAGTTATTTTTATACACAGATTATTTTTTGATACTGAGAATTTAATCAGTTACTTGTGCTCAATTATTTCTCTGTTCTGAGCTTGAGGATCCTAGGGGCTGCAGAGCCTCAACCTTGTTATATTTTCTTGTTTTATCCAGTTATTCAACCTATCTTTTCATATCATCACCTTCAGAATCCTGTCCAGTATCAAGTTGCCATGTTCTCATGTGTGAAAGCACGGGCATTTGACCATTGTACCAAACAATGTTTCGATTCAAAAGGTTATTAAGGATTACAATGTGTGGACCACCACAATGAAAATACTGACTAGTTAGAAGGGTTACAAGCCCAACATTTGACATTATTTTCATACCCGCAGCTCCAACTCAAACCATGTGTTCTCACGCTTAAAACGTAAGAGCATTTTATGATTTTAAAGCATTAAACATACTTCATAAAATAAATTAGCCACATGCTTTTACAGAGCACATTGATGCATGACAAAGCCCATAGCCTAGTGATTTTTTGATTGTTTGGATCAGGTTGTTGCGAAACTAAGCAAGCATAAGGTGCTCAAAGCACAGGGTTCACCTCACTGATAGAATTGAGGTATATATAATTTACACCAAGAATCATACACAATGCACAGTAACAAATGGTTAATGTATGTAATTTATAAAACTCTGGAGTACTAGCAGATGTGTAGAAAACAGTTGTTAATATAAATTAACATGTCAGTTGGTTTCACTCAAGTTAACTGCGTGCAAAACACGAAATACCTTTGCATTTAAATTAAGAGGATAAGTCAGATTATGTAAGATATCTAGTGAGGAAAGAGAATGGGAAGCAATTGAAGAAACTAACGACCCCCAAATACAAGTAATATACAGGAATTAGTAAAACAAAATTGAATGAGCCAATGAGAACCCCACCTCATGCATTGAGTAGCTAAACAGCATAATACTTGTTAATGAAAATATTGTTTATTGCGTTAATATTTATTTAGCTACATTTGTCTGTATTGTGGCGGCGTATAGGAGAGAGTGAATTGACATTGAATGAAAAGTGAGCACCCTACCTCATACATTGCCGTTGTAATTGACCAAACAGCATAAAACTTATCAATGAAAAAGAAAATTAGGGCTTTTTTTCCTGGTGGCAGTTGGGGGAGTGAAGAAGGTGCAAACAGTCATTCAAGTTCGCATTGACAGTCCAAGTGCAAGACAACTCATCCAAAACCATTGAACTAAATCAATTATACTGTTCAAATAATGTTAGAACAAACCTTGGCTCTTCCACATCTTGCTTAAGTTGCACATGCTGCCCCCTATCTAATGGAATCACTTTTATAACTTCATTTGCCAGTACACGAGCTTCTCCAGAACAAAATGAAACCATGAGATTGTCCTTGTCTGGAACACTTTGAACAAAGCCAACACTTTTATGATTTAAGCCTTGCCACCCATAAGTTGGAGTTATAATACTTCTTTTGAATTTCACCCAGTCTCCTACTTGGTATCTAAACAACACATTGCATACAGATAATAAAATATATTGTAGCCATGAACCAAATATGCACAAAAGAAATAGCATAGAATATGGAAAAATGCACTCTGAATGATTCTTCACTCACATGGTAGGAAACAAATGAACTCCCTTATTTATGAGTGCCTCCATCAGATCTTCAGAAATCCATTCTCGGGGAAGGGCCTCCAAGAAGTCACGTAATGTCTTACCACTGTCAACATCATATATACATTGTATAGCAAATTTATTTGAGCACCCACTGGATACTGTAACAAATTTATATAGCCTTTCACATGAACTAAATGAAACTTTAAAGCAAAGGAGAAATTTACTCTTTTTTCCATAGTTAAACTGATATAATAACAAAGACCATATGAAGAAGAAATTCCAATAGAAGGGGCTTACCTGTGATTCCTTGTATCAACAGCAGCCTCTGGATACCTAAGCATTATGATGATCCACTCAAGATTTTCACGTATCATTTTTGCTGAGTCAGCAGCTATATGGAAAGCATTGTCACCTTCATCATCCTGTTAAATCAGGATTTTTGAGTGGAAAGGCAAGAAAAATTGCACAAATCAGTTTTTAATAGATTCCCTATTAACACGAGGTATCAAAGTTAATATGCACTTGACCAATTTATAATGGGTACATTTCAAAATACCATTTTGCAAATAAAGTCGGTGCGACATTAAGCTGCACAAGAAAACCCTTTGGTAAATAAAAGCAGAATCGAGTCAAGATGATACGGGCACATAATAGATCGGTATGATCATATAAATTGTTATAATTGAAATCGAGTTAGAAACAGAAAGGGAATTAATCTTTTCCATTATTGTATTTTTGTTTTCTAACTTGATACATTTCATTCCAATAGTTGTTTGATAAGTTTATCTTGGTTTATATATGAGATATTTGTGATGCCCACAGGCATGAAACATACGCAAAATGGCCATGCCCCTCACGAACCCAATGAGGAGCACCTGATTGCTTCTTATAACACACAAAATTACGAGCTGTAATAACTCTTGGCTCATTTGGAGAAAACATGAGCCTTGATTCTTTTGATCCCTATTCAAAATAAACTAGTGCTGACAAAGTTGCAAGTTGCAGGTTGCAGGTTGCAGGTTGCAGCACTGAACTTAGACTTTGTCTCTGACTACCAGTAGTATTGCTGTTTAGTTGCCTTGATTCTTTTGATCCCTATTCAATTGAATGTAAATGAGAACGACAGCAAGGGACTGAATCCTGTCATAATCAAAAACCCAAATCCTTGATTCCTTTAAATTCACATTTCCAGCACCATTCATAGTTCTCTCACATGAACCCTCAGATCAGGGAACGCGTGACGGAATTCTGGTTAATGCAAGTGTTCCACAATCCCAGTAAGTAACAACTCAACGCTCATGATCAGTGGTGCTTCAAATAAAGCCGAAACTAATAACACTAAATTAATTTACTGACATATGAACGCTCACCAAACCTCTTCCTCTTATCTCCAACAACATAGATATAGATTAAGATACTAGTAGTTGGTGAGGAAACTTCATGGTTTAAAATTTGACTACTGCAGCATGCAACAGAGACTTATTTATCTTTCTCATGTATTCTTCAGAATATGATCAATGTTTGGGCCATGTCTAAAAGGTATAACAAAAGTCAGATCCATATAATTGTCTACGACTCTACAATAATGTTGCTACAAGTTAACTATTAACAGACCTGGAGATTACAATTTGCACCGACGGATAGGAGCAACCCAACACATGATTTTGCTCCTCTAGCCAATGCCACATGAAGAGGAATGGTATTGTGCACATTCCTTAGATTAACATCAACTCCAGCATCCAGAATAATCTGTTGAGGAAATTCACAATCATATATCATATAATCTTTAGCTAAATTTAAATATCCTACAGCCATAAGTATTATCATTTCCACAATTTACAATTCAAAACATTGTTTATCTATCGCCAATGAGCAGTATATCCTCACACATTAAGTGCTAGGGGAAATTATTTGGCTTACCTTAACTAGCTCAACATCGTTAGCCATAGCAGCAGTATGCAAGGCTGTGCGCCCATGTTGGGTGTCTTGTGCAGTAGCATCTGCTCCAGCAGCGAGCAGTAAACATACCATTTCCCTCCCCTCTGCAAGAGCATTGAAGATAAAATGGTAAAATCAATAAAGCAAACTACTAGATATAAAAAGAAATGAAAGCACAAAGCAAATAACCACACTGCTTCTTTACTCGCATCAGGAGTCAATTAACAGGTGAAGGAATCAATGATTTCAAGACCCTAGTTTTACCAGCTTCATGATCTTTCTTCAAGGCAGCTGCCATACACAATGAGGTGCCCACAGTACTTGGTACGTCAATGGCATTGGCAATCTCTTCCAATGATGCTAGTTCCACCCATCTTTTGACAACGGTAACATTCCATGTTGATACACATAAATGTAAAGGTCTGCAAAAAGAAAAATAAATGATGTGTGGCACAGGATAGCAACTGACGAAACCTAATTAAAACATGGAAAGTACAATACATTAATGTACTACAACCACCAGATTTCATAAACATTATATATATATATAGAAACACACACACACACACACACACATAAAAGCGTCTACTAGATCATAGAATCAGTAATAATCAATGTATTCTGCAATATGTGGTCATGGTAAATTAACATTCATTTATCCAAATAATTTAACATTCATTTATCCAAATAATTTGTCCATACAATATGCTCATTATAGGTCAGTAGGTCACGCACTAGAATGACTTCACACAGGCCCAGGTTAGGTGACTTAAGCCAGGTGCCATATTGGCTCAGTGCATGTAAATGGTGCGCCAGGATGATCCATGTTAATATAAATGAACTGTGCGACCTTTTATTGGGTCTCTAGTGTTAATATAAATGAACATTACCTTTCTTAACTAGTTTCAACTGCATGTGCCTTCATTCCAAAAACATTGGTCATGGTGGGCCTGTTTGTTTCAGTTCTTTTCCTACTTCTTGCTTAAAAAAAGTCATATTGAGCTGTTTGTTTTCACCTTTTTTGGGCCAAAAGAAGTGATTTTGTCCAAAAAGAGGATTGTTGCAAAATTGATTACTTGAATTTGTACATGTTTAGACTCTTTTACCTTCAAAAGATAATAAATCAATAGCACCCTTAAATAATGATAATACCATTTTTTGTCATAAATTTGAGTAACAAGAAAATAGGGAAATTACTAAAATGTTAGTTCAGAATTATTTTCAGCACAAAGAAACAGACTTTCCAGATTATTTCAACAATCACTTCTAAATAAATTTTGACTTCAGCAAAAATCACATTTTAGCAGTTACTTTCAGCTGAAAGCCTGAAACAAACCGGCTCAATATTGACCACATCAATTATCACTACGTTCTAGGGCATTACTGTCCATGGCTAGACCTGCTTGGTTTATTCTCTTTGATATCTCACTCCATTTGCTGCTTTTTATCTTTGATGATATATATACAGAGGACGGATCTAAAGCATACCTCTTAAATAACATACGCTCTTAAATAGCATATCTTTATTAAAACTACGTCGTTTTGGAGTTTCTTTTTAAAAAAAAAGTGGGGCCGCGGGTGGCATTTTTGTAAATAAAAGGAAAGCAAGTGGGCCGCAGGTGGCAGGTGGGACCACTCTCTTTTAATATTATTTTGTTTTTAAAAAAAATCTTCAAAACGACGTAGTTTTAATAAAGGTATGTTATTTAAGAGATGTATGCTTAAGATCCGTTCTATATATATATATATATATATATATATATATAGAACGGATCTTAAGCATACATCTCTTACATAATAAATTAAGATAATAACCCTTGAGCAATTTTAACCTTACCATTGTTCAGTTCATAAATTAAAGTTGGTTCTTCTACATGGTTATGGGCTTTAATCCGTATCAACTGCAGCTACACAGTACTGAATCATTATTCTAATTATCTGACCGATTTCCTCACATGATACTCTTACATAATAAAACTCCTATGTTCAAAGCAAGATGGATGTTGTCTAATCAAACCACGAATTACAAATGTCTGGAAAAGCTCTATTACTATTTCGCGAGACAATCCACATCAATACAATAAAAGTGAGGGGCCCACGACAAAAACGGAACGCCCTGAATAATTGACCCGTTTGCCAAGCAGAGTCTCAAGAAATCTTGCCTCTTTGCCTTCAATTACATCAAAAAATAACTTGTAAACTTTATTATGACCGTCCTTCATTGATTTTCCGCAGATCCATTATGAAGAAGAGTATCCACGGATTCTTGTGCCAATTTCTCCCGACACGTTACTAATTCTCCTGGTGTTTAATAAAGTTTACACATTAAAGATTATGCCTTAATAAAGATATTCACTCCACTACGAACTTGATATTATACCTTTCGTTACTTCCCGCTGAATAATCACAAATCTAATTCTTTAAGCTATCTTCTTACAAATCGACTCAAGGTTTGCCTGCTTAGTATCACATAGTATTAAAAAAAATCGAGCCGAGGCTTGCCACAAAGTCGTAGGAGAAATCACATAACAAGCAAAGGCTGTTTTACTCAACTAAACTACCTAATGAGTCACCCCAATGAAAATAGAAATCCTGGTCCTCGTGTCTTCGAGAATAATAATAGAACCAGCTTGGTTGGATATGTCAAATGTCTAGACTATCCTAAGCACGTTCAATGCGCCTAAGAGAACTCATTAAATTTATACGAGTTCTACAGATTTTAAACTATACTATTGTTAGCACTAGTCTTCCATGCCAATAAATGGACGCATCGGTAGGTCAAGTTCCAGGAATAAGCCATTGATGACCCAAATACAACAGAAAACTACTGTATTTCGTTTCTAGGTTGTTAGGACTGACAAAAAAAAAAGAAAGCATTTTAACATATATCGTGGGAGGAAGAAAAGTGTGTATACTTACGTCAAATTCTTTGAATTCAGGATACCCATTGATTTGCAACCCCCGTTTTCCAAAATCACTAGAGCACAGGCTGTATAATTCTTAGCAACTGCTCTATGTAGCACCGATTCTCCTTCATCGTCCACTGCATTTGGATCAGCCCCAGCCAACAGCAACTCCTGTTGTCATCCCAACACATCATAAAAAAATAAAAAAAACTTTGGAAAAGGATACAGAAGACATAAGAACATAAAAATCCAAAAACTATACAAATTTCCCACGAGGTTCCTTTTTCTACATTAACTAAAAGGATTCGTTTTGTAGGCTGCTAGTTTAATGGTTTAAGATTTGTCCTCAATATACCTTCTCGAGAGTTTATTTTCGTACTATCACTATTTTTCTCTGTTATATTTCTCATCCTCTCTATATACTGCTTATATATCCAGTTTCAAACTAAAATATACATAGTATAATATAACCATAATATGCAGTATATGGTAAAGTATAACCTACATGCATGCAATCTGGTTGACCATGGTAGGCACAGACATGCGCAACTGATGGACCAAAGCCATCCCTCAACCTAGATCTGACATTAGCATATCTTTTAATAAGAGCACGAACACATTCTGGGGATCCAGCTGCCAACGCAAAACACAAGTGGAGGATCACCATCCTTGTCTAAGACATCAACATTTGCCTCTTTGTACTCCAAAATGGCATCAACAAGATCCGCACTACCCCGTCTACAAGCCAGGTGAAGAGCAGTTTGCCCATCAGTATTATGTGCTTCTAATAAAGAATATAATGAGCTGGCATTGTTTCTTGATGCAGCCTTATGCAAGCAACTCTCTGCACAAACAGATGGCAAACAGAATACGATATAGAAAGCAACAAATTTTCTAATTGAAAATAGAAAAATGAAAACCAGGAAATGAGTATCGGATAGTGGACTGACCTAACACCACCCAAATTGCCTTCAGATACAAGCTGGTGTAGAAGGCTTGGATTATCTTCGGGAACTTCTGAATCGGATAAAGAAGATTGTTCCATCCCATTTGCTTCGGGACAAATGACCATATCACTGCATATTCAGACAGCGAGTGCAAGCATATTTCCGTATGAATACAACAAACTAAATAGCCAATACATATGTATCCACAAAAGACACTCATCCCTCCAGTTTAAGAAGAGGGTCAAAACCACAGGAGTTACACATATGGTTATTAATCCTTTTATAAGATATATGGTTATTAGATTTTGCCCCAAGAATCTCATAAAATTCTTACTTGAAGCATTCTTAGTTTCGAACAAAGATCAGTCTAAATGATAGCAGGAAATTGACAACAATAAAGAAGAAAAATCAAAAAATAAAGGTCAGGTTCTTACTTATCAGGGCTTGCAGGAGGGCTGCGAGGTATCTCTTGCAAGTGTCTAAGAAATATTGCTAGCATTGCATTAAAAGTTGGTCTTTTAGATGCCTTGAACTGCAGGCATTCACCAATCATCTTCCACAATTGCCTAGGTATGCCAACACCAACTACACTTGCATACTGGGGAGGTTGCCTCCGGGCCTTAACAACGGCCCGGTAGATTTCCTCCGCACTCAAGCCAGCCCACCTGCAGGATAAATATCAACAGTTGTTGTCAAGTAATAAACTAATAACGTTATTTACGAGTTGAAAAAAGATTGCAGTAGGCTATGTATGACAAGAGTAACTCCACATACGGGACAGTTCCAGTGCACATCTCCACCAGAGTACAACCAAAGCTCCAGGCATCCGACTCCGCTGATATGCCAATGGCATCATCCCAGAAAAGATTCAATGACTTCTTTACTGGCTCCCATGCCTCAGGAGCAGTATAGTTTGGGCTGAGCAGCGTACAATCCATGCATGAATGAATTATAGAGGAATCACATTCTGAACGAGCTTTCCGGCATGTAGATTTCTTTAGAATCAATGGAAGTCCATAATCAGAAACCACAGTACGACCATTTGCGTCTAAAAGAAGATTGGACGGTTTAAGATTCATACACACAACACCTGCTGCGTGGAGTTCAGCCACCCCACGAGCAATGTCTGCCCCATATCTACACGAGAGAACACATAATGCATCAAAAGAAAAGAAGAAACACATGCTCAAAACTACTATTATAAGCTACCATAAGCAGATATACAAGCAGCATTTGTTAAGAATATGGAAATTAATTTAACTTCAGCTATCATAAACTTAAAGTGAACATTCCAACTGAATTAATTTCAGCCCAAAAAGGTTCAATTTACCAAAAATATGGCAAGACTAAAAAAGACATCAATAGGCATAAGCATTCATTTGTTGTGATCTTGAAAGATTTTGCCTTTGTGTATTAACTGGAAAGTGTCAAATTGTTTCTCAAAAATCGGCATCTCCTAGTGAACTTTTTGGGCAAGTATTCCTAAATAAGTAAAAAAGAAAAAAAACAATAAGTACAACAGATGCATCAAGAAATATAAGCACCATAGTTTCTTTCCACATCCTAAACTTCCCGGGAAAAGAGACTACAAATATATACATGAAATGAATTTCAATTAATCAAGGTCAAATGGGATTCAACTTTATTTTTCCTCCTCACTTCACCCTTCTCATCTCTTGCGTCTGTTCATAACATTGTCATCCTTATCTTTTCGTTTATCATTCTTCGCTAAATAAGGTAAACTATTTTAATAAAATCATTGGCCAACTATACCCTGCACCTAGATATAACAACCCAAAAGAACTCCCCAAAAAACTATGTTATCAATGTGCATCAAAGCTCTCAAGCAAAATTTCCTAAAAAGTTCCGCAAAGGCAACTTTAGAACCCATGAAAACCTCTATCCAACAAGAAATGGAGGCTTAAACATTAAGAACTAAATCTTTAACACAAATAGTTCATTGCTTTCAAAGCATTTTCTGAAAGTGAGGAGAGATACTACCCATCTCCTTTTAATGGTCCTCAACAACTCAAACCCCTCACCTACTACCCACCGTCTCTTTCAAAACCAAGAAAAGCTACCAGAACTCACAAGCCAAGTTACACTGAAGAACTGATTATCAGGTTCCTGGCAACTTTAATATATACAACAGCAACTAACCAAGACGTTAGCCTCCTTGCACTATCAAACAACAAAATAGCACCCAAAAGAAGAAGAGAAAGGCATGCCTCCAATTAAGCGTCTGTACCTTAAATTGCTAGGCTATTGGATGCTAAACAAGCAAACACTTAAAAATGGATAACACTCCACATAATTAACCAGCCATTTAAAGATTAAAAAAAACTGACTTTCATCTAACCTCATAGCTATGACTCCTTGGAAGACGAGCCTTGTACATACTCCCAACACATCAATAAAGTTAAGCTCCAAACCATATAAATTTATAGCAGCAACCAACGGGTTTCTAGGGAAGATTCAAAAAAAGTGTACACATTTAGACCATTGAGGGAAGACAGAAATGTTAAGAACAATGTTATGGAAGAAGACAACATAGAGGATTTTCACCAATTCTATTAAGGGAAGACACCAAGCAGAGGAAAGCAATGTTACTAGCAAAAAGGGGTAAATATCCTCAAAGTGGCAGAGAACATCGTGTCATGGGTTTGGGTAGGGACGCACTGCTTTTATAACCATGGATATAAAACATAAATCCACATAAGATATAACATCAAAAACACACTAAATATACACTAAATTTACACAAAACCACACTAAATTTACAGCAAAACCACACTAAATTTACACGAAATTTACAGCAGATTACATCAAGCACGTAGATTTGTCAAAACCACACTAAATTTACAGCAGGCTTGTCAAAAGTAAAATCCACTAATAGATTTTTATAGCTAGAACAATCTCCATACTCGGGGCCAAACTTGCCTATCAAAAACACTTTAAGAAAAAAGAAGAATTAGAAAATAACTTTTATAACTAGATTATACATTCGTATTTACACCAGGTGTGCTACCATCATGCATTACATAGTATATTTTCCATACTTCTAACATGATGTTTTCGTTTAGGTTTTAAATTTTTATTTGTCAAAGAAAGCTGATTTCACTCTTAGTTTAAAAAAATTATATCTAAATTTCTATTTGAGATATAACTCTTCATTATAAAAAATTCCTTCAACAAAAAGATTTCTAAAGGGAAGCTGGGATCTGACACCATTAAGGAAATGAAAAATGAAAGAAATGGAGAGGAGAGAAGGAGGACAACATTTGCATTAGACCAATTGGAGATAATACTAAGCCAGATTCCTAATTGATTTTGTGTATGTTTCCCCTGTTTGAAATAACTAGTACTGAAACTAAATAGATGCAAGTAAGAGCTGCTCATTTCACAACTTATTCTTTATTCTCTTTTTAGGTAACCATTTCACTAATTATGATATGGAACATAATGTAATGCTCCAAAGTCAAGGTTTTTGTTGGGGCTTAGAGTATATTTTTGCAAACAAGGTATGTAATGACAACAAAACTGAGGAGATTAATTCAAAACTAGAGGACGCTGGCCCAAGTGGTGCATGAATCAATCTCATGCTATTAAGATTTCGATCCTTGTTGGCAGATAAAAAATAGGACAAGCCTTTAGCCAAAGTGGTGTACAAATCTAACACACATGAGGGATTATCGTGTGGATATTGTTGAGGTTGGAAGGGGACGTATGTTCTCTATTTGAGTTTACATGGGCTTTTCCATGACAATTGAAACATGAAAATTTAATTCAGTAGCAAGAAAGGACCACTGATGAATGGAAAGAACACGGGGATTCAAAATCAAATTAAAGCTAGTTCGCTAAAGTGAGTTCATGAATCCTGATGCCAATGCAAATAAAACAGATAAGTTTATGAGAAAGAGGAGATGTTTGCGTATATTAACCTTTAGGTCGTTCACGGATTATAGAATCACAAATGCCTTGTATAGAAAATCCCGAGAAACCAAAAATAATTAATTTTCTCAATATGTCCTTCTTGGGGTATTACTGGCCTAGTTAGAACGGGAATATTATGCAAATCATTTTTGAAAATAAAAGAAGAAATTTATTAGATGAAAAGAGAGAACACAAGCAAAGCGAGACAAGAAGTTCACCCAACCTAAGAAGGAAAAAGAAGAAAAACAATTTAAAAGGGGGCCGCTCTACAATCTCACAAAGATCAGTCACAAAAATACCCCTAAATGCAGCAAAGGCAAGGTAAGAAAATCCTATCTTGCAGTAGAACAAGAAATATAGCTCTCTAAAAAGCCTAGCATTGTGCTCAGCTCAAGTCCCTCAAACCACTAAGACCATCTCAAATTCTAAAGCACCTTCGAATCCTTACTCCCTCCAAAATCTTTGGATCATACAAGTAACAAATCTTCCACTGAGGCAGAGCGAACCCACTCTTCTTTAAACACTCCAAAAATAGAGTTCCACCGTGGCAATGCAAAAATAAAAGAAAGAGTGTCTCACCATTCTTCTTACAAATAACACAAAAATTTGTAGATATAGCATTGTGAGGTCAAGAATATTATACTCATGATATACATGTCGTACCAACTGCACAAGGCCCTCCAAAGAGCTGTCTGAAAGGGTCAGATGTAACATAGTCCTGCCTCTATTTAGATAGAGGTTGTTTCAAAGACTTGAACCAATAACCAAGCATACAATAAGTCGTAAACCACCACCTTCATTTTACTTATGATATGAAGTACTCAAATAAGTAAAAAACTAAGTCAAAGCTTTATTGAAGTAAAAGTGACTACCCTAACTAGTAAAGTCAATAAGTCATTTGATAGCCAAACTGGGGACTATAACTATTTCCTACCTTCATCAAATTACGGGATGAGGCATAACAGCGTATTGATTCTCCTATAGATTCTATGACAAAGTCCAGCCTTCACTAAAACCAAGGTACTGTGGGTAGAAGAGGGACTACGCATTTTATGCTTATTGAACTTATAGGTAGGTCAACCAGCAGAGATAAAGGTGTGTTCAAATTTGAACCCATATAACAGCGTATTGATTCTCCTATAGATTCTATGACAAAGTCCAGCCTTCACTAAAACCAAGGTACTGTGGGTAGAAGAGGGACTACGCATTTTATGCTTATTGAACTTATAGGTAGGTCAACCAGCAGAGATAAAGGTGTGTTCAAATTTGAACCCATATTATGTGTTGGAGGCTCTAGGATGTTGTTTATGTTTCCCAAAGAAGTGGCGGAAGACTTTGAGAGTAAAGACTAGCAAATTAAGTTTTTTGGTTTGTCGTCAATTATGGTTTGTTCTTATCTCAAGAAAGTTTTGTCACTAAATACAATGTTCTACATCAATTGAACCCCATTTGGCCTCCTAGTAAAAAAATTGAAGTACAAAAGAAAGCGAGAGAAGACAGATTCGACAATCAAACTAATGCATCACTTGAATTTTCCCTTCTTCATAAATGAGACTAAGAATAGCTTTCAATCTATATCAAAATTCGCGATAATGTGTATTGATTCTAGAATGCATTGAAACTCTATATCAAGCATTACTAATGAGAATTAATTCATTAAAGATTAAAAATTCAAAAGAATATTTGGGATATTTGGAAATCATGGCTAGAAAGTAAAATCAGTTGCCGAAATCCATCTCACAACAAAAGAAAATCAATCAAAAGAACAAAAGAAAAAAGAAATATATATATATACTCGATTTTTTCCTCTCTTTTTTTTGATGAGAAATTATTGGAATAATTCAAGCAATACAAAGGATATTTTAATTTGACAACTTTGAGATTGATTCTTGTTGGCGTTTTTCCTCATACATCACGTAATCTTGAATAACTAGATCAGGATTCAAAAAAATGCAGTAACTAGGTTCTCATTTCATTTTTTCATTGGTTACACATCACTAAAATTAGATACCAATACTATAAATGTTACAAAACTCTAATCACAACCACCCGAACACTAGAGTACGGTCCGCTTTTTGGCTTCTGTTTTTGCATAGGCGATGGGGGCTTTCTGTGGGCTACCAATTTATTCTATTCATAGGGATTGGGTTGCTTGCCTAAAATTCTTAGGTTACATTTATAGTCACATGGCTAGTTACTAAGCGAGTACAAATTTGATTTACATTTCCAAAACTAGATAAAAATTTCAAGAAAGAGGAATAACGTTGTAGTTGAAATACAATAACAATTAAGTTATTAGATCCATACTAATGTGAATTATATTTGTACAAAATCATCATACAATGTGTCTCTTCCATCTCATTCTCAATAATATTACAATGCTGATTCTTTACTACATTTGTCAAATTCATCCATTTATCTGACTTCAATTAATTAACTAGTGGACACTCATTGTCTCAACTACCATTCTTGATAAGTACCACAATTATTAGACATATAAGAAATTGTACAAGACAAAATCAAACTAAATTATATGAATACCAAAACCTTGTGCGCCAACAATATTTAGGAACAACCTTCCAAAAAGTTCTGCCGTTAATCTTAGCATGTACACGCTCCTACTGTCTCCAACAAATTTTATATATCTTCATACCTTTATTTGATTGTCCCAACACAACTTCACATTTAAACTTTTCAATTGTACAACATCAAGTAATATTACCATTCAACCCAAAATCTTCAAATAAGTTAGCAAATCGATCTTAACTTATTTAACCACAGAGAGGTAAGATAAAATTGAATCTTGCATAATTTTAAATTATATTCTCTTTTCCTTTTATCAAAAACAAAAATAGCACTCTTCTCTCTTTCTTAAACAGTGTTAAATCCTAACGGGAACATCTAAATTGGAATGGAAAGAGTAATAATTTCAAATAATACAACAAAACATAATATTTAATAGAATAACTTAGAGCAAAACCTCAAAATTTGTTCAAGTGTGAGTCTTCCTCCATTCCTTTGCATCTCTGACATAACAGACCCACTGCACTTATCCATTACAAGATTTAGACAACCCTCACTCTTCATCATTCCATGAAACGCGCACACATTCCTACACCACATTGAAGCCCGCCGCAAATTCTCCAGCTGGCTCTGCACCCAAACCAAATCCATATCCTCCCCAACAACAATCTTTTTCACCGCCACACTGTGGCGGCACCGCCTCCCCCACTGCCGGAAACCACCCCAACCACATTTCCACCCCATTTCTCCTCCCTCCCCAATCAGATTAACCAAGCTCAAGTCCTGGTGAGACCCCAGCTCAATTAATCCCGAACTCGATGCTCCAGCCTGGCACCGGCGCCGCTCCTTTAACTCATTCTCATACTCATCATCAACCTCATCCTCCTTCTTATCCTCATCATCATCATCATCGGACCCGGAGTTTGAGGCGGCAGACTGAATTATTCCCAAAACGGCGTAGTTTTTTTTTAGGGCTTGGACGGAGTTGCCGACAAGAGACACGTGGCGGCACCTAGGGCAAGGGAGCGTATTGTCGGTTGAGGCGGTGAACATTCTAGAGACGCACTCTTTGCAGTATCCATGGCCGCATTGGAGTAGCAACGGACACCTTTCTTCTTCGTTGTACTTGTTTTGGCACACCGAACAAGAAGGAATCTTCATTTCAGCTCCTTTCTCTCTCTAAAAATTTCACTGTTATATTCTAAATACGAATTTGGCGATCTTCAAATCAGAAATGACAGATCCATTATTGAAATCTAGAGATGCAATTGGCAGGTAGAGGTTAGAGAGAGAGAAAGTGGGGTTTTTAGAAAGAGAAAGAAAGGAGTAAGCTTTTCGTAGAGGGGTTTTGTTTTTTCTACAACTTTTCTATCGGCTGGTTGCAAACTTCTGGGCTGCGTCCGATTCTTCAGCAAGCAAATACTTTTGTTGTACTTTTGAACTGAATGTTTTTTGGACAAAGACCTAAAAGGGTAATTTGACCGAAAGAAAAACAAAAAGAGAGACGTGGAAGGAGTTGCTTACCGAAAATAAAATACTTGTCAAGGGTAAATTGGGAATATCATCCCTATTACTTGCCTAACGCCATGGCCTATGGTGCCGTTTGATTTGAAGGAATGAAGAACGATTGAAAGGAATCACAATTCAGATCGAGCATTTCTTTTGGATATTTGGTACAATAATTCTAGGCTGACCGTTTTCTATCGATCCATCTAGTGATTGGTCCAAAAATATAAAAAAAAATTGACATCTCCTCCAAAAAAAAAATGTATATTATTTATTCTGAAATTTTTATTAAAAAAAATTAATTTAGATATAATTTGAATACACGTATAACCCTATTTTTGTACGTCTATCCAAATTACACCTAAATTATTTTTTCTGTAAAAAATTCAGTTGGAATAAATACTATACATTTTTTTGAAAGAGATGTCAAAAAAATATATAATTGGATCGGTCACTAGACCGGTCGGTTCAAACGGTCACCGGAGAAGGACTCTATTTGGTATCATTAAAACTGAAATGATTAGAATAACTATTTCAATGGAATCTTAATTTTTTTTTTAATACATTGGAATCACGATTTTTTGGAAGGTTTGGTAATCGACATTCCGACAAGTGCTGGAATGAAATAAAAAAAAATTGTGAATATATATATAGGGTCCTCATCCATGGCAACCGATTGCTACGGATATTATTTCAACAATCACATCTTACATTGTCTATCATGATATTCAAACACTGAGATTAAATTGGACTTGGACCTTGTTGCTAGAATAGGTAGCGGCAGTCATACTTTTTCTAGCTCCCCGAAAAATTACCTAAATGTCCTCCCCTTAACCTGATACATGCCACTAAAAGGAGTAGAGGTTGTTGTGACGCCCCCAAAATAGGTATACATCACATATTCTGAGTCGCCAAATACATGGTACAGAAACAAATACAACTTGATGTACAATTGTCGTAAAAATACGACAACACATATCTTATATGTGAGTTTGAATACAAATATTGTCTAATAGACAGTATACAAACTCAAAAGAAATCTTCATTACAATTATTGATACACTATTTTACAAAATAGTGAGGACTACTAAAATAACTATCATGAACCATCACTCCATACTCCGGCTAGTTCCTGCTATGTTCTCACCTCTTGAGAAGAAAAATGGAACAAAAAGGAAAAGGGTGAGCTAAACTAGTCCAGTAAAGAATATTATGACTAAGATAATATACAACAATTTATCATTTGTCTACAACAGGGAAAAATCTGATAAAATATAATAGACAACAAGTTTTAGATCAACAATGCAGTGAAAATAACAATCCATTAGAAGAGTCAAGTAGAAATGAGTTCTACTATCTTCTAAGATTTAAAAGTTCATCATCAATATTTTATCCTATAACATCAATCAATATACATCTTGAATCAAATATTTATCTTTTGCACTACAAAAGCCAAAGATATTCATTTGTATCACCAGGTTAGTCATGTTCATCTCAACACCTGTACATCTTAACACTACGGCCAAAGATATTCATCAGGAAATCATTCATCTTTGCACTACAAGCCAAAGATATTCAGTAATATCATCATTTAGGACTGGGGATGATGAAAAATATTTTAAAGAAAACGAATCCAGTTAGACAAAAGAACAAATATTTGGGATTCGTACTTCGGTTTATCCATGTTCAAAAATACCCCATAATATACCATAGTGGAGTAAAATTCAAGAATAAAGATCAAAACATGGATACAATCAAAGATAGTAACAAAATAGACATCTGGGACAAAGAAGAGAAAATTTTATTTTTCGGTGAATAGTGTAAATGTTGTGAATAATGTAAATATCGTGAATAAGTGTCGTATCGTGAATAGTAACTCCAAACACAAAAAAGGTAGAAATTCCACAATAATATTCATATCGATATTTCGACATAATGATATTAGAAGAAATAATATCATTTATAAAAAAATAGCATCCCTTATCTCAAAAGAATAGTACTTCTTACTGAATATCGGATATAACGCTTGAAAAACTTGCAGATACATATAACAACCTTCATGGCGCCCGAAATCCTATTTATCTTCACACTCGGATTTAAATGACGTCACGAATACATCCTTCATCCAACATACATCGATATATACCGAAATATAATAACATACACTCTCAAATCCCAGATTCTGGAAACCTTATAACCTCTTTTATTACAAATAATGATAATTATATTATTCATTTCATCTTACAAGAGTGACTTTTATCCGCCACCAAGGATACATAACAGTTTATTAAACTAATATATAATTCAATTTCATCTTTTTACATTACAAGTCTTCACTTGATCTTCTCGCTCATTCATATTCTGAAAAGTACTTCATCTGGATACCGTCAGCTTGATCTTTACGGGATCCTTAAGTTCTTCTAACCTTGTTCGCTGAAAATTGTTTTTCATTTAAAGCAAAAGTGAGCATTCAATTGCCCAACAAGTCATAACAGTTGAACAAACAACTTCAGAATTAAAACATTTCTTTAGAACTTTCATAACCGAACAAATGTTATGAAATAGCTTGAATAATAGGAATAGTCTCGATTCCTATCATCTTAAAATATTAGTCATATTCACTTTGAAATACTTTCATTCTTCTACCTTTTTCATACACATTGTAAAACCCCAACTTATTATAAACAAAATCGAATTTCTTCTAATTATTATTGTGAATAATAAGGTGTTAATTTGATATAATGCTTTGGTTATGGGTGAAATGTGCAAATTTTGCAAAATAAGCAAGTGGTTATAAAATATTCATTGTTGTTAGAAATATTCGTTTGGTCGTGGAATATTCTTTACAGCTTGGGAATATTAAATGCGACGGCGCAACCATTTATGGGCCCCATAACGGATAATTGGTCGGATGAAGAAAAAACGCACAAATTTGAGTTTTTACAAATAACTGGCGTAGTTATTCTTACCGTTAACAATTGTTGGAATACCCAATGGTTAAAATACGATGTCTGGCGTGGTTGCACAAAGAAGACACGGTTTTATACAGATATTTTTGAATTATTGATTCTTACGTAAAGAAGGCACTACTCAATAATTGTTACGATAATTCTTGTTTAATATTTTATTTTATTGGTTCAATAATTGCTGCGTTGATATTTTATATTATTGTTGTTTCAATAATTGTTACTGCACAGTATTTCCCATTATTGGATCAATAATTCATATTATTTGAATAATATTATGAGATAGCATTATTGACAATGTCTAGAAAGTTTTGTCAAGGAGAGGTTTGGTCACCTAATTGCGCGCCAGTAAGGAGAAATTCTTATCGGAAAGCCCCCTCTTTCTTGGGAACGACCTGGTTGTCATAATTGCGATTCTGTAATATTATTTGTGAATAATTAATTATTGATTTATATGATAAGAAAATATTTATTTTATGTGGATATAAATGATGGATATATTTATTTTATGTGGTTATAAATGAAGGAATAAATGCTGAGGTATTTTATCAGTATTTTGTCGGAATAGAGGTGTTGAAAATCGTCCGTATGTGAATTTTGGGTATTTTCTGATTGGAATTTGGAAAAACTTTCTTCTACAAAGTTGTAGAGAATTAAATTTCCTATAAAAAAACACATGAGATTTGAATTTTTCTGATAAAAGAGCTATTTATTATGAATTATTGAAGTTTCAAAAAAAAATAGTTTTTATCAAAATTGGGTGGGACCCACTTTTGTTTTTAAAACATGTGGGCTGCTATTTTTTTTCTTCCAAGATGGAATGCTTTGAATTGGTCTTGGTTGGTGCGTAGATGAAGAAAAGAAATATTATATTTTATTATTTTAGTCTCCTTTGGCATTCTAGCATTTTCTTATAAATAGGCGCTTAAGTTAGAATTGAAAATCACACGAAACAAGTTTTCTTTCTCTCTATATTGTCGGCGTATTTTGTGAGTATTTAGATACTTTGAGAGTTGCTATTCAATTAAAGTTTCCTTGACTTTACATCCGATATTCCGAGATTAAATACTATTATTTTGAGGTAAGGGATGTTATTTTCTTCCTAATGATGTTATTCTTTCAATATCATTATACCGAAATATTGGTATGGATTTTATTGTGGAATTTTTACCTTTTTGTGTTCTGGGATTACTATTCACGTGATCGACACTATTCACGATATCTGACATTATTCACGATACCTATTCACGAATCGACCTGATTCAATAGAAAAATGAAATTTTCTTCTTTTTGTCCAAGATGTCTATTATGGTTACTATCTTTGATTGTATATGTGGCGCCCCCAAAATAGGTATACATCACCCATCTTGAGTCGCCAAATACATGGTACAAAATTTAAATACAAACTTCTTTTATATAGTACGACAAAACGTAGCTGAGAGTTTCAAAACGGATAATGTCTCGTAGAGAGTATCCAAACTCAAATAAAGTCCTCAATACAATTATTATCACACTATTTCACTGAATAGTGAGGACTACTAATGCAAACATCCGGACCGGGCAATCAATACATTTCCAGACTCGTCCCAAATATATATTCATTTTCACGAAGAACGGTGAAAGAAATGGTGAGCTCAACTAGCCCAAGATGAAATATTATGACTAAGATAATGCGTAATAAATTATCCTTAGCCTTCAACAATATAACAACCGATAGAATACAATAGACAACAAGTTTTAGATCAACAACTCAGTAGCGAATAAACAATCCATTAGAAGAGTCAAGTAGAGCATAAAATCTACTATCTTCTATGATTTAAAAGTTTTCATCAACTTTATCATTTGAGACTCGACAATAAATAATCCACATCATCCTCATACTACGGCCAAGGATATTCATTAGTATCACGACCACAAATTATCCATGGACTACGGGCCAAGGATATTCGTGTATTCATCAATGGTCATGATTATACCGAATAATCCCTGGACATAATCATACCAACAACTGTCCATCAATGCACTACAGGCCAATGATGATTTTTACCACATCATTTGTAACATTACGGTCATGATTATACCGAATAATCCCTGGTCATAATCATACCAAGTCCATCTATGCACGTAAGACAAAGATGACTTTCATCACAATATAAGCATGAGGATGATGACAATGACATAATAATTCAATAAAACAAGTTCAAGGATAAATTTTAAAGATTTGTAATTTAATTTATCCAGAAATCAATAACGTCCAAATTGTCAACATGATACTGCTTTGTGGAGTAAAATTCAAGAATAATATTCATGTACCAAAAATAATTTGGACATAAAAGAATTTTTTTTTCCCAGGTGAATAGTACTTCGGAAATAGTACCCCGTGAATAGTACCCCAACACGAAAAGTGTCCCGAATACCCAACTGAATGATACTAGAGTGAATAGTAATTGGGTGAATAGTAACTCGTGAATAGTACTCTGGCACAAAAAGTGTCCCGAATACCTGAGTGAATAATACTATAGTGAATAGTAACCGGGTGAATAGTAACCCATGAATAGTAACTTGTAAAAAAAAATACCAAAGAAAATGATATTCCATAACGAATACAAAAGAATGATATCTCATACGAGTATAATAGAATATACGAAACTGCAAATGAATTTTCACCCGCTATGCGGTAATCCACGTAGACAGATTATTTCCATAATTTGATAAAGAATGAATATGAAAGATCATTCACCATGCATGCGGTAATCCACATAGAGCGGTGTTATTCCAACGTAATAATAAAGAATGGAATAACATAAGAATTCACGAGCATGATGATAGATCGCATGCATGTTATTCCAATGAGAATAATAAATAATGGAACCAGGTCATGCGTAATACGCACAGACAAGATATTACAACAGAATAACAAAGAATGGAACTAGGTCATGCGTAATCTACACAGACAGGATATTCCAACAAAATAATAAAGAATGGAATAACCGAAGAATTTCACCATGTATGCGATACTTCAGATGTAGACATATTATTCCAACATAATATAAAGAATGGAATAACGAAAGAATTTCACCATGTATACGGTAGATTATTATGAGACAAGTTATTCCAACATAATAATAAAGAATGGAATAACGTAAGAATTTCACCATGTATGCGATTGCTTGCGCAGACAGTTATTCCAACATAATAATAAAGAATGGAATAATGTGCTCTCTTCATGAATACTGAAAGAAATAATACCCTTACCTTAGAAGAAGATCGGATACTAGAATAGCGAGGTAGCGGACTTCTCTTCTTCTTCTCTCTATAATTTCTCTCTATAATAATTGCTCTCTATAGCTTTAGTGAATTGGTGAGAAATGAAGGAAGAATGAGCTTCTATTTATAGGAAAATATAGTTTCGATAATTGCACATTTTGGGGCTCAAAATATTACAGTATAATACCTTCCTCTTTTTCTTCATTTTTAATTTAGTCCTGCAAGTATTATCAAACTTGCACCACCTCCCCTAATAGTAATCATGTGACTCAATAGTTCTAAACATGTGAAAAAAATAATTACAGTATAGTACCTTCATCTATACCTCCATTTTTAATTTAGTCATGCAAGTATTATCAATCTTGCACCAACTCCCCTAATAATAAATTATGTGAATCAATAGTACACACATGTGAACACATAGTTATAAGCATGTGAATTAATAGCAATTAATTGCTCATTTATCCGGTGAATTACCCGATTGGTCAATATAACCTCCAGACATTAATTATTATCGAAATAAGTGTCGATTTCCACTAACACTAATAATTCCCACACAATGGAACTATCAATTTTATCTTTAATCAACACGAACTTATTCATCATTAATATTATAACAACCAGGTCGTTCCCAGGAAAGAGGGGGCTTTCCGATAAGGATTTCTCCTTATTGGCGCGCAATTAGGTGACCAAATCTCTCCTTGATAGAACTTCTAGACATTGTTAATATTACAAATAATAATATGAATAACTTTGCCGCCTCAACTATTGATTTAATAATATAACATATTATGCGGATGATCTCATGACAATAATTGAATCAATAATATGAGAGATATGATGCATTAATTATCGTAGCAATAATTGAGTATAACCGGTGACTTATTACGTAAGCATCAATAATCAATACCGTGTGCTACTTATCAACCCACACGACATCGCATACCTTACTACTAGGGTAATTCAACAATTTAACGGTAAAACTTTCGCCGTTATTTTTATAAAAAGATAATTATGTTGTTTTCTAAATACGACAATACTTCCGTTGTGGGGTCCACCAATGATTGTGCCGTCGTACAAATATTTCATGTTAAAACGAATATTCCCCGACACAACGAATATTTTATATCAACTTGCTTTCTTTGCAAAATTTTCAAATATCACCCTTAGCTTTAACCTTTTATCAATTTAACCATTTACTAAATAGAATAATAATTATAGAAAAATTTAATACTTTTATTTCATAAAATTCGGGGTCTTACAGTATCCATGTTTTGATCTTTATTTTTTAATTCTGCTTCAAAATTGGTTATTATGGAGTATTACTGAACTTGGATAAACTATAATACGAATCCCTAATATGTCCTTTTATTTCACTAGATTCGTTTTCTTTAAGATATTTTTCATCATCCTCAGTCCTAAATGATGATATTAATGAATATCTTTGGCCTGTAGTGCAAAGATGAATGATTACCTAATTAATATCTTTGGTCCGTAGTGCAAAGATGAACAGGTGTTGAGATGAACATGACCAACTGGTGATACAAATGAATATCTTTGGCCTGTAGTGCAAAGATGAATATTTGATTCAAGAAGTATATTGGTTGATGTTACACGGATAAAATATTAATGATGGACTTTTAAATCTTAGAAGATAGTAGAATTCTTTCTCTACTTGACTCTTCTAATGGATTGTTGTTTCCGCTGCAGTTGTTGATCTAAAACTTGTTGTCTATTATATTTTGTCAGATTTTTCCCTGTTGAAGACTAATGATAATTTGTTGTATATTATCATAGTCATAATATTCTTTACTGGGCTAGTTGAGCTCACCCTTTTCCTTTTTGTTCCATTGTTCTTCTCAGGAGGAGAGAATTTAGCGAGAACTAAATGGGGTATGGAGTGATGGTTCGTGATAGTTGTTTTAGTAGTCCTCACTATTTTGTAAAATAGTGTATCAATAATTGTAATGAGTACTCCTTTTGAGTTTGTATACTGTCTATTAGACAATATTTGTATTCAAACTCACAGTATATATGTTGTTGTATTTTGCATGAAAATTATATTATTGAAGTTGTATTTGTTTCTGCACCATGTATTTGGCAACTCAGAATGGGTGATGTATACCTATTTTGGGGGCGTCACAGTTGGTATCAGAGCTTAGGGATATGATCCCTGGCTGAGATGTGAGACAAGAACTAGGAGGGGAGAGATGGAGAATTCCTTCGCTAGTATGACCTGACTAAGTTTATTGGTATTTATTTTGCCGGTCAGAGTATAGGGATAATATGTGACATGTCAATTAACCCTTGTTTTGTGGCAGTATTTGAGAATGGCAGCAGAGAACATTAACAATGGAGTGAATGAGACCGTGGAGACACCTTTAATCACCACCTAGGGGAACGTGCAACAGAAAGACAATATTCTTTCTGTAAACAACACTACCGAACAAATGATGAATGATGGGATGTTTAGAAGCTTTTTGCAGTTCATGCAAAATCAGACGAGGGAGACTCGTGCACAGAATACGGGTGAAAATGAGAGGAACGCGTGGCTTATCACAGCCAAGCAGTTCAAAGAGTTGTGACCACCAGAATTTATTGGAAAGTCGGATCCGATCAAGGCGGAAACATGGGTCAAGCAAATTACTAAGATATTCGATGTCTTGGGATGCACGGAGGAACAGAAGGTTCCATTCGCCACCTTTATGTTCCGCGGTGAGGCAGATTACTAGTGGGAATCTGTGAAGCGTACCCAGCCTGCCGCACTTAACATGTCTTGGGAAACGTTTCAGAAACTATTTAATGACAAGTACTTTCCTGAAAGTATTCGTCATATGAAGGAGGTAGAGTTTATTAGACAGGAACAAAATAATATGACGGTGTCCCAGTACGCGGCGAAGTTTGCAGAGTTATCCAGGTTTGCACCTCATTTGGTCGAGAATGAGGAACGAATGACGAGGATGTTCTTGAGAGGTGTAAAGCCCGAGATTCGGCAATATCTTATCTCTCATAAATTTTTTTTATATTCAGATGTTGTAAACATGGCTCAATTATTAGAGTGAGATAATGAGTATATTCAACCAAGGGACCACAACCAGGGTCATACCAGTGGCAGCGGTCATAGGAGCAATGACAACCAGCGGGGAGGAAAGCATTCGGACAAAAGCGGTAACCACTCTGGTGGTAATCGTGGCCATGAAAATAGAAGAAGCGAGTCGGGAGGAGATTTCAAGAGGAGAAGGTACAACAATGATAACGTGAAGACATTAGCACAAACATCAACTGTTTCTAGGGGAGGAGAACGAGCACCGGTCGTTTGTTATAAATGGGGGAAAGAGAGACACATCAGCCCAAACTGCCCATAACAATCCAAGGTGTGTTATAACTGTGGAAAGGAAGGTCATATAGCTAGAGATTATCTAGTTGCGAAACCAAGTTCAACGGGGATGGTGACTCCAAAGGCTATCCCAGACAAGTCAAAGTCGGTGGTTCCTGGAAGGGCGTTTGTCGTGACTGCCCAAAATGCGAGGAACCCAAACGAGGTGATCACGGCTAAGCTAATCATAAACTCTTGCGAAGTTTATACCTTATTAGATACCGGTTCTACCCATTCTATTATCTGTCCTGCTTGTGCTCAACGTTTAAACTTGACTCTGGAGAAATTAGACCTTGACTTATCTGTTGAGACTCCGTTAGGAGAAACTTTCATTACATCTACTATTTATAAATCTTACTTGATTCAAGTCGGTACCATCACATTACCTGCCGACCTTATTTCGTTGAAAATTCTTACATTTGATGTGATTTTAGGGATTGATTGGTGCACGCAACATGCTAAAATTGATTATTTTCGTAAGGTTGTTAGTTTTCATATTCCTAACCAACCTATTATGCGAATCCAAACAACCAAACCATTAAAGTCAATCATTGTCATATCAACCCATAAAGCTATTCGTTTATTGAAAAATGGATGTCAAGCTTTCTTAGCCCATGTCACGGACTTGAACTGTGACACCCCCAAATCTGGGTACTTCAATTCCACGGAATTTGGTGTTCACTGTACAAATATCATCTATCTATCTACCCATAATAAATGCAAACCATGCAATAGATAAAAATAAATATCCTTCCCTTATGGGGTTACAACATTCGAATAATAAATACAATCCCAGGTTAAACTAACCTTATACATCTGTGCGGAAACATAAACAAATAAGTCTTAAACAACATCATTAACTTAAGTCTTAAACAGAAATACATCATGATATAACATAACAAGTCTTCATCACTTGTTAATCTTGTCATTGCCTTTGCTAGTAGAAGGCTCATCGGACCTTTCGTTCTTAACTGCAATGTTATTATTACGCAAGAGTGAGCACTATTGCCCACAAGTAAAATAATGAAATAATAATGTATAATAACATGCGAGTGAATCAAAGACTTCTGAAATAAAAGCTCAACTTTTGAATCAAGAATGAATAACAAGAATTAAAAAGATTTACGAGGGTCATAAGACTTTGAACTATGTCCTAGGTTATCAAGGGTTATACTTGAAACCTTTAATGATCGTAAGACTATGGACCTTTCTACTGCATGACTTGGGGGATCACCCTTAGTACCATATCGCATGCATATCTTAACGCTAACGCATAAGAAATCCCTATATAGAGTTGTTCATCTCAGTTTGACATTCGAGTCCGCACCAAAGGAAGTTTGGTTTGGATAATTTAATAAGGGTTTTTAAATTTAGAACGTTCATCAACTATGGACTAGTTGAATCAATAAGGTTTACTAGTCTAACAATGTTCAACAATAATGATATTCAAATTGAATAATAATCTCGAGAAGTATACAATAGAACAAATATTGTATAACAGATTTATACTTTGAAAAGATAATCAATCTTTAATATCACAATTCGAACTTGAATAATAGTAATGAGAATTTACTCGAGGTAAGTAATAAACTTGAACAATGATAACAAGTAGGGTTAGGAAACTTTCCTCGTGCGTAGATTACACGTTAATTAAACACGTTCCTTGAATTTAATCCTACATACCATTTACATTCACAATACAAGTTAATTATAACTTAACTAATCATCAAACGTTAATTCTTTTTGTCTAACTCAAATTATGACTATACTTAGTCAATTTATCACATTCATTGTCATATAATGAACACTTCACGAATAATAAGCTAACTATTCATTTAATAATTCAGTCCACACGTACTTATGTTATTTACATGCTACATCTATTTTAACATCTCATTATACTTCTAACATATTTTTATGTTCATTACATTAAGTTGTTATCACATTGCTAGACTTGAACATTTAAAAATAGTTCATTTCGAACATTTCGAGAGAGTGGTATTGCATATTTTACTATTATCTTGGTACTTTCGGCATTTATGCATGCACGATGGCTATGAATCGGACTCTTAGCTATGCACATGGATGTTAAAGATCGAGATCAAGGCCATGCAAGACTACGAATCAGAACTCATATGCAATTCACGAAAAAATTGCAAAACACAACCAAAAACTCCAATTAAATTATTACTACACGAATTTAATCATACCCATTCATAATAATACACATATAATCACTACTTAACCCTTCTAGAATGATTTTAACATGTTAAAACACATAATTAACAGGATTAAAACATGAAATTTTCACTGTTCTTTGTGTTCTTGAAGGTTTTGAACAAAAACATAAAATTTAACACTACAGATTCGTTATAACACCGAATCTGTTCATTTAAAATTTGGTCTCTTCGTATTAACTTGCATAATAATATACGAGTATAAATTTTACAAAATTATTTATGTTTGACACAATAAATTTACGTATAAGGGCCATATGGCCAAAACCCATACTCTGTAAGTTTTGAGCAACATATACGACGTATTTTCATGAAACTGATGACATGATAATTTACATAATATATAATTAGATACGATTTGATAACATTTAACACATATACAAACTCATAGACATTACTCCTTTCCCAAATACAGAGGTTTAAACAAAAGCTATGAAAGCCATTTTTATGCAAACTTAATGACGTAAAAAGAGAAATTGGGTTTGGAGAATTTACCCAGAGTATAGATTTAGAAGAGATGATCAATGATGATCCTTTCACAAATGATTGATGATTACACACTCACAATTCCTCTCAAATTTCTCAATTTTCCCTCCGTGAACTCACAATTTTGCTCTGCTTATTTCCTAGACTTAGAAATCAAATGAAAAGAAAAGAAGACGTCGTATTCAAATAAACTGATGCGTTGTGGAGGTCAGTTACCCATCATGGGTTAACTGCTCCCAACCTCCACTAGTGCCATGTTTGGCTAGCCTTAAAAAGGCTTATACTCAATTAATTTAATAAACTCTTTTATCATATAGTTTAAATAATGTGACACCCTTTATAAAATAACTCAATTAATTAATTTAATTTAAATTAAATAAAATATAGTAATTTCTCATAAATTAATTATATCAAATTATTAACTCTCTAATTAATTATTACATTAATTAAAATAACATTAGGCTTATTAAATATTTCATTTAATTAAATAAGCTTACATAAATACATACTTGAATTATAAATATTCTCTACATTAATTTAATAAATATAACACATATAATTAAATTAATCTATCACAATTGCATCAATTAATTATTTAATCTAATAATTAATTCATCAAAAAATATTTATTTAATTCAATAAATATTAAAATTAAATTACAAAAATCTCGTTCGTCACATGAACAAAAACACGTCAGATTTGAATAAAATTTCTGTTGTTAGTGAATTTCTTGACGTATTTCTTGAAGAACTTCCCGGTCTACCCCCAGAACGTGAAGTTTAATTCTTTATTGAGCTTGAACCTGGTACAAAGCCCATTTCTAAAACCCCATATCGAATGGCTCCTATTGAACTTTAGGAGTTAAAGGTCCAACTTCAGGAATTGTTGGACATCGGTTTTATTCGTCTTAGTACATCTCCTTGGGGTGCTCCTGTGTTATTCGTAAAGAAGAAAGACGGGAGTATGCGACTTTGTATTGACTACCGAGAATTAAACCATGTCACCATCAAGAATAGGTATCCGCTACCTCGCATTGATGACTTGTTCGACTAGTTGCAAGGAGCACATTTTCAAAGATCGATATTCGTTCTGGATATCATCAGGTGAAGATTAAAACTGAGGATATTCCAAAGATTGCCTTCAGAACTCGGTACGGGCATTATGAATTCTTAGTCATGTCTTTTGGATTGACTAATGCTCCTGCTGCTTTCATGGATATGATGAACTGTGTGTTCAAAGAATATTTGGATCAGTTCGTTGTTGTCTTTATTGATGACATCCTCATCTATTCCAAAAGCAGTGAAGATCATGATCACCATTTGAAGCTGGTACTGCAAAGGTTTCGTGATAACAAGCTATATGCCAAGCTGAAGAAATGCGAGTTCTGGCTTGAGAAAGTAGCATTCCTTGGGCATGTGGTGTCAAAACATGGAGTATCTGTCGACCTGGCGAAGATTGAAGCCATACAAAGTTGAGAGCAACCAAAGTCGGTGACCGAAGTACGTAGCTTTCTAGGCTTAGCTGACTATTATCGGAGATTCGTGAAAGGATTTTCTTGAATTGCTACTCCGTTAACTCAGCTGACTCGTAAAGATATAAAATTCGATTGGAGCGAGGATTGTGAGAAGAGTTTTCAAGAACTCAAGAGAAGACTCATTTTGGCACCTGTTCTGATAATACCATCTGGTTCGGATGGATTTGTTATCTACAGCGATGCTTCAGGCAAAGGGTTAGGATGTGTTCTCATGCAACATGGGAAAGTCATAGCCCATACCTCGCGACAACTCAAAGAATATGAGAGGAATTATCCTACTCATGATTTGGAGTTGGCAGCAATCGTTTTCGCGTTGAAGATCTGGAGACACTACCTGTATGGGGAGAAAGTGGAGATCTATACAGATCATAAAAGCCTCAAATATTTCTTCACCCAAAAAGAAGTCAATATGCAGCAACGACGTTGGCTCGAGCTGTTGAAAGATTACGATCATGCCATCCAATATCATCCTGGAAAAGCAAATGTGGTAGCTAACGCATTGAGTAGAAGATCATACGCAGGTATGAGTGCAATGTTGTTAACACAAAGGTCCATTTTTTATGACTTGCAAAGGATGGAGATAGAGGTAAAGGCTCCAATTACCCACGTGATGATATCAAATGAGTAGAACCGACTTTAATCGATAAATTTAAAGCTGCTCAAACTACGGACATGGAGCTGATGCGTATGAAGAAGAAAGTGCAAGAAGGTGCTATTCCAGAAGCGAGAATCGATGAAGAAGAAATACTTCGAGTCAACTCCAGACTTTGTGTTCCTAACGATTCTGACTTGAAGCATAGAATCATGATGGAGGCACACAACACACCGTTTGCAATCCATCTTGGGAGTACCAAAATGTATCATGATCTTTGACATACATTTTGGTGGAGCAATATGAAAAGAGAGATCACAGAGTTTATCTCGAGGTGTTTAACTTGTCAACGTGTAAAGGCAGAGCATCAAGTGCCAAAAGGTCCATTGCAACCACTTGAGATTCCAAAATGGAAGTGGGAACACATTACTATGGATTTCGTTACAGGTCTTCCCAAGGTTTCGCAAGGCATAGATGCGATTTGGGTCATTGTTGATAGATTAACCAAGTCTGCCCATTTCTTGCCTATACGTGAGACTTATTCCCTTGAACGTCTTGTTAGTATGTACGTAAATGAGATTGTGAGATTGCATGGCATGCCAGCATCCATTATTTCGGATCGTGACCCAAGATTCACTTCACGATTTTGGGTTAGCTTGCAGAAAGCTATGGGCACGGATTTACGATTCAGTTCGGCATACCATCCTCAAACGGACGAGCAATCAGAGAGGACTATTCAAACTCTTGAAGATCTATTAAGACTCTGTGTCCTAGATTTCAAAGGGAGTTGGGATAAGTACCTACCATTGGTGAAATTCTCCTACAACAACAGTTATCAAGCAAGTATAGGCATGGCTCCATTTGAAGCATTGTATGGACGAAAGTGTCGCTCTCTAGTATGTTGGGATGAGGTGGGAGAAGCAACGTTGTTGGGACCAGAATTGGTACGCATGACTACAGAAAAGATCCAAACGATTCGACAACGTATACAAACGGCACATGATCGACAAAAGATTTATGCGGATCTTCATCGAAAAGATGTGAAATTTAATATTGGGGATCATGTATTATTATGTGTTGTACCATGGAAGGGAGTTACAAGATTTGGGAAGAGAGGAAAGCTCAATCCACGATTCGTTGGTCCATTTGAGATTCTTGACCGAATAGGAAATGTGGCCTATAGACTCGCATTACCTCCAAGCATGTCTCATGTTCATAAAGTTTTTCACATATCTATGCTTCGTAAATATGTGAAAGACCCGAACCACATTATTGAGTTAAAACCAGACGAGATAGCCGAAGATTTAACGTACGAGGAGGTACCTGTTAATATCTTGGATAGGAAAGAGCATGTCCAACGCACGAAGGTTATACCACAAGTTAAGGTTTTGTGGAGAAACCATGCTATTGAAGAAATGACTTGGGAGTTAGAATCAAAAATGAAAGCGAGGTATCCTCACCTTTTCGAAATACCAGGTACGTACGTCAATTTCGAGGATGAAATTTCATAAGGAGGGGAGGTTGTAAGACCCCAACTTATTATAAATAAAATCGAATTTCCTCTAATTATTATTGTGAATAATAAGGTGTTAATTTGATATAATGCTTTGGTTATGGGTGAAATGTGCAAATTTTGCAAAATAAGCAAGTGGTTATAAAATATTCATTGTTGTCGGAAAATATTCATTTGGTCGTGGAATATTGTTTCTGTCGGGGAATATTTGTGAGGGCCCCGAATCCGAGGTCCCGAATCACCACGGATCCGGTTCGATCATTCTAACACTATTACTATATTTGCGGAAGATATAAACATAAATTATTTATACAATAACTTTACACACTATTTCCCAAGGTCGAGTAACCTTAACTTATACACAATTCATAACTATCTAACACATAACATCATTATCAAACTATACTATTACAAAACTAATCGCGCACATTAACTTTAAGTCGGGTCAATCGCCTTTTTAACCTTTCCTCAGATCCACATTCTGCCTTAATCTGCAATGTTTTATCATGATATAGCAAGGGTGAGCATAAGGATTGCCCAACAAGTTTAAGTTCAATAATGTAATAATATATCATGATTGAAAGAGTCAGAATAATAAGCTGGCTATAATTCAACAATATAATTGTGAACTAGCAGGAACAAAACAAGTATTATACATGAACAAATATATCTGAACCAACTGGTAATGAAGGTGATCAGCCTTTCATATCTGACTTATACATGCAATATGTACAGAGTATAATTCATGGCAACCAGCAATGATTAACCATAAGCTTATCCGAATGAAACAACTCTTAGTAGAGTTAAGTAAAAATAAACTTGCCTGAACCGTTGATTATCGCTACGCAATTTATAATGCTTTATCCGAAGACCTAATATTAGCAATATAGATCTCCAATATTAGAATAATATCATCACAATATAACACTATAATATATATATATATATATATATATATATATATATATATATATATATATATACATGAATAACCTAAACATATAACACATAACCCTATCATTCTATAACACATATAAGACTCCTAGATCAAGTCAAACTTTTGCAAATTCGAAAGTTAAATTAACAAAGTTCTAACGTCCCGACGGCCTGGGCTTTGACAATTCTTCGAGTTTAAGTTCAATTAAACTCGCCTAAAACACTTAACCATTATCTAAGATAATTTATTAACAGCTTGAAATATTTTTTCATAAGCTCGTAATAATTTTTAAATAATTATTACTATTTATCATGAATTTTCAATCATTTATAACGTATTTATCTAATTTAAATACCACATAATTCTTTTTTATTATTAATATTTATTTAATACTAAATATTAATAAAAATCATAACATAATAGTATAATATAATTATAATATATCAAAGTATTTTTAATACCTTAAAATCATATTTATATGATTTTAAACCGTTAAATTCATTATCCTAATTACTATTAATATTAAAATATTAATATTTTCATGACAAAATATCAAAAGTTATAGGTTATAACTTAAAATATTTTTATATCACTTAAATCATTTTTATATGATTTATAAATCATTAATTCTATTTTTCCATAATTTATTTAATATATTTATTAAATAAATTAACTATCATTAATATTAATTAATTAATAAAATTCATCCTAAAATATTAAAAGTCACTAAAAATAACTAAAAATATTTTATTATAACATAATATTATTTTTCATGTATTTAAATCATTTTTAAATAATTTATTTAATATTATAATTAAATAAATTAAATATAATTTATATTCCAAAAATATTTAATATTTATGAAATATACTCAAAATAATTAAAAACTATTTTTCAGAATTTAAACTAATTTTTCAGAATTTATTTTGTATTTTTAATAATTCAAATCTATTTAATTCGATTTATTTAATTAAAATAAATATTTTCGAAAATTAATAATTAATTTCTTAATTAAACTGTCGCTAGTATAATAAAGCATTTAAACCGTCATTGTAGGTGTTCTTGGCTAAGCCCAGATCTTCAAAGTCAGTGGCTAAGGTGCTATGTTTGACCGTAATTAGATCTAGGTTCCTGATGATTTCTGGACTTGTAAATGTGTTAATGTTGTAGTATACGTGCAATACTACAACTACATACTAAGTTCATGATCATACAACAACATAACAGCCAGATCTGGGCCCCAGAAATCATTGTCAGAAACTGTTCTTCATTTCTAGGTTTTCCAGAAATGAAGAACAGTCTAAGTGACTACTTTTAAAGCCTAGTAACTTTGAGTCTAGGACTTGTTTGTGTGATATAATAGTTTATTCTTGTAGAACACATGAAAGGGTATAACGACATAACATCAGATCATAAAAACATCAACATATATGTAAGATCAAGGCTGGTCAAACTCTGACAGAAAACTTGGCTGATGAAGATTTGGGTTACCCAGAATCTTCATCGGGCGTGATGGTCAACAGTTGTTTGACCGGTATTATCTTTGATCCTGTGATCGATCTGGTGGTTCTGATGGCTTGGATGTGTAATATAAATGTCAGGCTACAATACCAAAACAACAACATGGCCAAACAATAAAATGACTGCAAGATCAGAGGTTTGTAAACTCTTGTCAGACAAGATCTGGGTTTCTGGGTTGCCCAGAAACCCATTTTCGTGACTGGTCAACGCAGTTTGACTGCTTATAACAGGAAATCTAGACATGATTTGACACTGTTTTCAGTTTTAGATCATAGCCTACATATCACAGAATGGATCCATAACGTAAACACAACAAACTAGAAACATAGAAGGATCTACCGTGTCTGACATTTGCTTGTCAGACATCACATGAAGGTTCAAGAACAGTTTCTAAAAACTTTAATTTCGAGCATCAAAATGATATGGATCTAAGTTTTGGCAACCCAGATCATCAAATGACACCCTCTAACATAACTTTAACCAACAACCTACAACATCTAACATCAAATTCAAAGATTTCAAGATTTAGGGTTCTTATACCTTTTGAATGCCCAATCTTGATTTCTGATATTGGTTTTCTGTTCTTGGAAAGCTAATAACTGATAATGGTTAATCTTATCTCACTCTCTCACTCTAAATTTCGAAGTTGAGGAGAGAGAATGGGCTTGGAGAAAATGAAAATGAAAGTATGCATTTTCTCTCTCTTAATCTAATATAAATGACATGATTCAATGTATCTAGTTGCTAGTTGGCATACCTATCTAATATAAAATAGATATAGAGCACATGGGATAAACATTAGGGTGATGACTAACAAGATTTGCAAAATCTTTTGCTTAAGTTTAAGAAAAGGGCATTTTAGTCATTTCCATACAATTTTATTTCTAGAATTGTCATTTGATGCAAACCCTTAGGGTTTAGGGTTTGAACCCTTTAGGGTTTAGAGTTTGACCACTTAGGTTTTAGAAATTAAATTCTAGAATTTCCAAATTAGGTTTTCAAAAATAAAAATTAATATTTATAAATTATAATTAGAATTTTCTAATTATATTAAAATTTCTTAATCAAATTTAAATCTTGCTAATTAGGATTAATAATTCCTAATTAAAATATTAATTTAGTAATTAGGGTCAAAATCATGCATTAGGGTTTACAACCCAAAAATTAGGGTTTCTAATAGAAAAATAATTTTCTAATTTAGAACTTATATTTCGTAATTAGATTAGGGTTTGCTAATTACTAATAACTTGAAAATTAGGATTAATATTTCCTAATTAACATTAAAATTATTAAATTAACATTTAGGTTTTCCCGAATTATAAATTAGGTTTCAAATCCAGAAATTAAGGTTTTTAAAATGTGAAATTAGGGTTTGCTAATTACTTCAGATTTACCCTAATTAATCTTATAATTATTTACACTTACACCATTAAGTTCCCAATTTAGGGTTTCATACATCGAATTAGGGTTTTGGATTCCCGAAACTGAAATTAGGCTTTCCAGAACCGATTTTAGGGTTTCTTATAATTCGCTAAGGTTTCCTAATCAAACGTTGACGTTCTTAAAATATACTTAGGGTTTATCACAGATATCGTTTATCTGGTCAACCCTTGACCCTTAACCACATTCTGAATACATAAATGACCATATACACATAACATAAACACGTATACACTTAATCCTGAATAATTCACCTAAATCCTTCACAAAATTTTGAAATCCTCAAAATTCCATCTTAAAAATATCAAACGTATACACTAATTTTCCTGCTCAGGTTCTAATTTTGAACCTTAAATAAATTAATAAAAATTTTAAAATATTCAAAATTCTCAAGTCATTCACAATATTCGTATTTATGGCGCATGCGAAAGAATTTGTGGGCCCCATAACTGATAAATTCATTTAATGAAGAAAACGATAAATTTGAGTTTTTACAAATAATGGTATAGTTATTACCGTTAACACTGTTGGAATACCCGGTGGTTAAAATACAGTAATACGCGTGGTTGCACAAAGAAATGGCACTACCTGTTTTGCATGATTTTTGAATTATTGATTCTTACGTAAGAAGGCACTACTCAATAATTGTTACAGTAATTACTATTCAATATTTTATTTTATTGGTTCAATAATTGCTGAGTTGATATTTTATATTATTGTTATTTTAATAATTGTCACTACACAGTATTTGTGATGCCCCCAAAATTAGGTATACATCACCCATTCTCGAGTCGCCAGATACATGGTACAAAAAATTCAAAAACAACTTCATTTATATTAATCTGCTGAACTGTCAGGCAAGTAGTACGACAACAGATAAGTCGTGTGTTTTAATACAATATTGTCTCGTGAGATGTGATCCAAATTCAAATTGTTACAATGCCATATAAAATACAAAGAAAGAAATATTTTAAGACCCCAAAGAAGAACGAGAAGATTACTATCATATTCATTCTAATGAGGTGCACTTTTGACGCTTTCAAAGTCGGGTTCTCATCACCCTATTGCTGTTCACCAAAATCAATTATTAAGTGACGTATAAAATACGACGCACACATCTTAGGTCCTCAATACAATTATCGGTTGCATGTCATGCCGTTTTATAATGTATTGAGAAACTTCGATAGTCTCAGACCATCACACTATTTCCCTGTTATCCTTCGCTCGACCCAGCTACACTCTTATTACCTGAAAGGAATTGTGAAGCAAAAGGGTGAGCACAACTAGCCCATTAAAGAATATCATGGCTAAGATAATTAATTTATCAACAGCCTTCATCAGAATAAATAAGAGATTTAGAACATATGGTAGATAATTAAACTTTTCAACCATAATTGCAGCGGAATCAACAATCCATTAGAAGAGTCAAGTAGATCATAATGTCTACTATCTCCTCTAGATTAAAAGTTCATCGTTGATATTTTATTCCTGTAATACTCATCAATAGTTCTTTGTTATACTTAAAACAAATAGAACTTTCAACACTTGTCTTCACCTGAACCACCAAAGATGTTAGTTAAATTCACAATTCATATTTATAATAAAGTGAATTAACAGTTCCTTCTTGCCATAGAGGCTTAATAGAACGTTTACTCAATATCCTTACCCCAAAGGCTGAAGATATTCAAATGTAATAACAATGATCATACCAATCAGTTGTCTATCTTTGCACTACGGGCCAAAGATATTCAACTATAAAACCAATGGTCATGATCATACCAATCAATTGCCTGTTAGTGCACTACGGCCAAAGACATTCAACTGTTAACTAATGGTTATGATCCTGCCAATCACATCATTGAATTATCCATGCACTACGCCCAAGGATATTCGTTAGCATCACTAGTGGTCATGATCATGTCATACACCTGTTCATCTTCGCACTACGGGTCAAAGTTATCAAATAACAGATCTTCTTTACACTACAGGCCAAAGATATTCAACAACATATCATCTTTGCACTACATGCCAAAGACATACAACTGTAAAACCAATAACCAACAGTATAATAAAGAATGGAATAAAAGAATTTCACCATGTATGCAGTACTTCGCATAGATAGGTTATTCCAACATAATAATAAAGAATGGAATAATAAAAGAATTTCACCATGTATGCAGTATTTCGCATAGATAGGTTATTCCAACATAATAATGAAGAATGGAATAATAGAAGAATTTCACCATGTATGCGATACTTCGCATAAACAGGTTATTCCAACATAATAATAAAGAATGGAATAATAGAAGAATTTCACCATGTATGTGATACTTCGCATAAACAGGTTATTCCAACATAATAATAAAGAATGGAATAATAGAAGAATTTCACCATATATGCGGTACTTCACATAAACAGGTTATTCCAACATAATAATAAAGAATGGAATAATAGAAGAATTTCACCATGTATGCGATACTTCGCATAAACAGGTTATTCAAACATAATAATAAAGAATGGAATAATAGAAGAATTTCACCAAGTATAGGGTAGTCCGCGTATACAGGTTATTCTAACAGAATAATAAATAATAATAATATCCTTTACGAGTACGACAATTATATCTCCTACCTTAAAAAGAAAAGTATTTCACCGGTAGTAGGAATATACTTGAAGAAAACTTGCACTACACTCAAAGCTTTCTTAAACTCTAAAGAAATACGCTCAAGATTATAGAAGAAGAACTCTCTCTATAGTTTCTCTCTCTAGAGTTTCAGTGAATTTGTATGAAATAATGAAAGAATGAGCTTCTATTTATAGAAAAATGGACCGCATAGTAACTAATTTATGAACGATCCAGATTGATTTACTTTAATCGGACGGTCCATATTTAAAATAAATTTTTTTAAATAAAATATAATATATTCTATTTATAATCTAATAAAACGAATAACTTTATAAAAGTATTCTGTTTTATATAAAAGATTTTACTATGCAAAATACTATACGTATAATTATGCAACACTATGCATAATAAAATATAATATATTCTATTTATAGAATAACTTTATAAAAGTATTCTGCTTTTATATAAAAAGATTTTACTATGCAAAATACTATGCATAATAGAATATAATATATTCTATTTATAGAATAAGTTTATAAAAGTATTCTGTTTTATATAAAAAGAATTTACTATTAAAACTTTAAACCAACGATCCATATTGATTTACGATTATAATTTCAACCAACGGTCTGAAAAATTAGCACATCTCCTCATGGAATAATATTGTACCCAAAAATGATTTAGACCAAAAAGAAATATATTTTTCAGGTGAATAGTATCCCGTGAATAGTACTTTGGGAATAGTAACTCGTGAATTTTATGACAACTTGTCTACTTTGAAAATTTTTCACATATCACCCTTAACTTTAACCTTTTATCAATTTAACCATTTACTAAATAGAATAATTATAAGAAAATTGAATACTTTCATTTCATAAAATTCGGGGTCTCACAGTATTTCCCATTATCGGGTCAATAATTCATATTATTTGAATAATATTATGAGATAACATTATTGACAATGTCTAGAAAGTTCTGTTAAGGAGAGGTTTGGTTACCTAATTGCGTGCAAGTAAGGAGAAATCCTTATCGAAAAGCCCCCTCTTTCCTGGGAACGACCTGGTCGTCATAATTACGATTCTGTAATATTATTTGTGAGTAATTAATTATTGATTTATATGATAAGAAAATATTTATTTTATGTGGATATAAATGATGGATATATTTATTTTATGTGGTTATAAATGAAGGAATAAATGCTGAGGTGTTTTATCAATATTTTATCGGAATAGAGGTGTTGAAAATCGTCCGTATGTGGATTTCGGGTATTTTTTGATTTACATTTGGAAAAACTTTCTTCTATAAAGTTGTAGAGAATTAAATTTCCTATGGAAAACACATGAGATTCAAATTTTTCTGATAAAAGCGCTATTTATTATGAATTATTGAAGTTTCGGAAAATAAAATAATTTTTATCAAAATTGGGTGGGACTCACTTTTGTTTTTAAAACATGTGGGCTGCTATTTTTTTTCATCCAAGATGGCATGCTTTGAATTGGTCTTGGTTGGTGCGTAGATGAAGAAAAGAAATATTATATTTTATTAATTTAGTCTCCTTTGGCGTTTTATCATTTTCCTATAAATATGCGCTTAAGTTAGAATTAAAAATCACACCAGAAACAAGTTTTCTTTCTCTCTATATTGTCGAGCGTATTTTTCTGAGTATTTAGATACTTTGAGAGTTGCTATTCAGTGCAAGTTTTCTTCGGCTTTACATCCGATATTCCGATTAGAAATACTATTATTTTAAGGTAAGGGATGTTATTTTCTTCCTAATTATGTTATTCTTTCAATATCATTATACCAAAATATTGGTATGAATTTTATTATGGAATTTCTATCTTTTTGTGTGGGGATTACTATTTATGTATATGACACTATTCACGTATACGACACTATTCACGAATACGGCACAATTCACCGAAAAATGAATATTTCTTCTTTTTGTCCAAGATGTCTATTATGGTTACTATCTTTGATTGTATCCATGTTTTTATCTATATTTTTTGAATTCTGCTTCAAAATTGGTTATTATGGAGTATTATTGAACTTGGATAAACTGTAATACGAATCCCTAATATTTGTCCTTTTATTTTATTGGATTCATTTTCTTTAAGATATTTTTCATCATCCTCAGTCCTAAATGATGATATTAATGAATATCTTTGGCCTGTAGTGCCAAGATGAATGATTAACTAATGAATATGTTTGGCCCATAGTGCAAAGATGAACAGGTGTTGAGATGAACATGACCAACTGGTGATACAAATGAATATCTTTGGCCTATAGTGCAAAGATGAATATTTGATTCAAGAAGTATATTGATTGATGTTACAGAGATAAAATATTGATGATGGACTTTTAAATCTTAGATGATAGTAGAATTCTTTCTCCACTTGACTCTTCTAATGGATTGTTGTTTCCGCTGTAGTTGTTGATCTAAAACTTGTTGTCTATTATATTTTGTCAGATTTTTCCCTGTTGAAGACTAATGATAATTTTTTATATATTATCATAGTCATAATATTCTTTACTGGACTAGTTGAGTTCACCCTTTTCCTTTTTGTTCCATTGTTCTTCTAAGGAGGAGAGAATTTAGCAGGAACTAGCCGGGGTATGGAGTGATGGTTCAGGATAGTTGTTTTAGTAGTCCTCACTATTTTGTAAAATAGTGTATCAATAATTGTAATGAGGAATCCTTTTGAGTTTGTATACTGTCTATTAGACAATATTTGTATTCAAACTCACAATATATGTGTTGTCGTATTTTGCACGACAATTGTATTACTGAAGTTGTATTTGTTTATGTACCATGTATTTGGCGACTCAGAATGGGTGATGTATACCTATTTTGGGGGCGTCACACACATCCTGTCTGGCTAGAATCATTAGCACAGACTTAACAATAACGGTTCATGTATAAACAGAACATACGTGTATTGAACAACTCAATCACAGAATAATGCATATCATAGAAACACTGAAGTGTTCAAATTGTGGCTCAAGGCCTCATATGTTCTACCACATTGTACAAATATCGCACATTCGTACATAGACAGAACTTCTCAAGTACAACGTCTGAGAAGTTTAAGAAACTAGCATTCATGTAATATGGATGAAGTTAAGAAACTTGCCTTACGCCCATCTACAGCTTACGCTGAACTGCTTATTCCAATTCCTATATAACACATAAGGCGAAATCATAAACACCAATTAGTCATATATTAAACTTACGCATTGTTTTACTTAACTTTACTTCTTAGGGTTCGCGTTCTTGTAATATAAGTTTACGCGACTAACTTCTTTTACCAGTTCATGGCTTCATGACATACGGAGATGTATTACTCAAAACATTCATCATCTTTGATGATTTATATTCTTATCTTCTTCTTATAACTTCTCTAGGACTCAACACACATCACGTCTCTGCTAGTAGTCCATATGGTACTCTGAGTGGTTTCCCACAAACAACCAACAAACAAGTTCCCGTCTCATCTACACTGCGATCACAATGAGTTAGATCAGTTGCCAGTTTCGTATATACCTTCGCTCTCTGAAGGAATTGTTTAGCCCAGCTCCCATATATATCAACCATCAAAGTTACGATTGTACCACAACCTAACTTCTCTTAACTTATCTTAACCATTAACTATAACGTTCGTTAAGTTAATTTCTTATTCTTTACTATTTTACGGCAACTAAATGTCATACCCTGGATTCATTCCTTATCGACTCACATTCTATTTCATTAATCTTATTACCGCTTGTTACGGCTTTCTTGATAATTCATATCTTATTAATACTTTCGTTATCCATTACATGAACCCCATGTTCATTACCATCATCGCTCAACCTCTAAGGAATCACAACCATAGCAATCCCTCACGTTCGTTCATCGCGACTACGATCCCCAATTTCTAAGTTCGTAACCCGCTTTATATTCTTTGTCATTTAATCTTGTTTAATCTATACTTCCAACCTTTAATAAAGGTATACATCACTTGATTAAGTGTTACATTAGTTGAACATTATATTCTTTATCTTCCCTTACATTTCCCCAAGAGTCGAAAGCGCTAAAAAGCTCATCTTCTATTTTTTTCCAACACCGGCGTTATGGCGCTTACTCCTTCTCTAACTCTCGCTACCGTGGCGCCACTCGCCCAAGTTTATGGTCGAGCTCGCGTTGCGGCGCCGCCCCAAGGCTCAGCTGGTGTTGTAGCGTCGAGCCTAAACCCTGGAAAAATTCTCTAAGTGTTAAATCCAATTTGAGACGCTTACTTCCCGATCTCATACGTCCTTCGATATAACTCGGAACGAGGTCATTCCAAATCCATTCTCTTCCTTATCTTACGTACTTCAATAGCCCTCAGACAGAACTTCGTTCTGAATCCGTTAACGTGCCATTCGATTGGCTTGATCTTCACCCTTCGTTCATTTTTACGTTTTTAATGTTCTTCACTCGTTCGTCCGTAATCCGGTCATCCGAACTCGGAACTCGTTCATTCTTGAGTCCACGACTCATATTTTCTATGTTCTCTTACTTTCTTATGAAACCCTAGCCACTCGGGTTCATTTACTAACTTTCTAATTCTCGTTTGTCTTTTATGAAATTTTTGCCATAACTTCGTTATAGCTAAGTTTTAATCCGTTCTTCATGAATGTTTCTACCGTTCCTAACCAAGAAATACACATCTAACTTATACGCGATGGTTTTAAACTTGTCCATCAACAACAATTATCCTACGATAGTTTTAAATTTGTCCATCAACAACGTTCTTCGTGTGTTCTTCGTGTTCTTCGTTCGTTCTTCGTTTTAATCGATATTTGGATTATGATTTCACTTTTTATTGGAATTTGATGTTATAGAATATCATTCCTTACTTATTTCACCTACTCGTTCATATACTCCACTCGGATCGTTCTAATTCATTACGAATCTTATACTTCCTTAAGAAATTTATAAACTAAATTTCTAATTCTTATTTCTTTGTTTTCTCATGATTTCAATCATATGAAATCATTTCTAACATCTTTTACTTGTTATTCTCATTAAGTTAGGTTTTTGAACATAAAAACTTAAGAAAATTTATACGAGATAAGGTTTCGGATTACCTTTCTCATTTAATCTTCTCCCGTCGGACAAAGTTTGCACACGACCTAGCTTTTCCTCCTCCTTCTTCTCATCCGACCTCTCTCTCTCTCAAGTGTTGGATTTTCAAAATCCCAAATAAATGATTTAAGCTTAATATTTATAGAAAACCAAGGCTAGGGGTATTTTAGTCATTTCGCCCCCCTTAACCTCCTTACTATTCACACCTCCATACTATTCCCACCTCCTCAATAGACCTCCTTACTATTCACAAAACTTCCCTTGGAAGTTTCGTGGTTCTGTCTTCAGTTTCGTCCGGCGCTTTTAAAACTCTGCGATTCTTGGAATCCAAATATTTTTGGATATTTCGTCTTTCCTTTACCGATTAACTTTTACGTATTCTTTGGATTTTCGAAAAACTGAAAAACACTTTTTGGCGTTAAGCGCTTTCCTTTGCGTTTTATCCTTACATAGTTAAACTAGTGAAAAGTACATAGCAGTACTTTTCGTCATTTTTATTTTGTCCGATTTCTACACGTTTTTCGAGAAAAACTTTTATCAGCTTACTTAACTTTTCATATTATTTTATCGTCAAATCTTTTGACGGAATGTCATTTCGACATACCAAACTCCCGAAACGACCTAGGTTATTCAAACCCTAACCCTTAGGGTTTCGTCGGGTGAATAATGCTTATTTCGTCTTTTTCCCCAAAAACTATTTTTGTTCCCGTAAATTTTTTATTTTCATCTTGAAAATTCTTATTCATTCAATCTAGCTCGTAGCCAGAATACTCCCGACTTATAATCATCCTAGGTTCTAGAACGATTAATAAACACATAGCACATAATAGTATAATAAATTCATTTTATTAATAACTAATTCTTTAAATCTAAATTCTGGACGATCCGAATTTTCGGGTCGTCACACTCTTCCCCCCTTATAAAAATTCTATCCTCGGAATTTCTTAAAACCACACCCTTACCCAGGTCATCACATTCACCCCTTCTTTACAGAATTTCGTCCTCGGAATTTTAGCCTACCTTCCTTCTCACCTTCCCTTCAACAGAGTTCTTATCTTTCCCTCATTCCGAATCCCAATAACCTATCAAGAATCATGAAGTAGAAGGAATAACGAGGAATATAAAATTTCCTTTGAAAACGTTTCATACTTTTGCTGAGGGGTCAAATCGACCATGAACTCTTACTAGGTTAAACAATATTTCGCCGTAAGCCCTTCTTTAATGGTCAGTTTACAGTCACAAAAAAGTAAACTACCTCTTCCATGTTTTTCCCAGACTTAATCAAAACAATTTGGTTTGGCACCACTTTTTCAAAGAAAGCTCGATTTTATTTTTAGCATGACACACCATTTGTCTAGCCGAATCAAGTAGCTTAGACCATACCAATAAATTGGATATCAACATGAAACATTCGTCTAGTCAACTCAATTGACATTGACTACTTCTGTAAATTCTTTTCGCAATACATCAAAACGTTTTATGACGTCATGATACCGTACTTTTCACAGTACATTGAGGACTTCGTCAGTTTGTGACTTTGTCATTATACATCATACCATAGCGGGTTGTTGATCCTAAGATCACATCCAACACCAGTTCAATTGCATTAATAACTCCATCCTTTTACCATCCTCAGCATCAAATGCACGGATGATATAAAATTCATTTTGAAAATTTTAAATCAATTTCATGCAAAGTCAAAGCAATTAGCATAGACATACCAAGAATATCTCTTTTAAATTCTGTTGGTTCCAAAAGTTGAACCAATTCTTTCCTTTTAAAAATGTACATATCAGCACGATTTCAATAAAGTTCAAAATCTAGCATACCTAGATGACTTAGAATATCCTATCTTTCCATCTTCCTTCATTGTCTTACTACGACAATACTTAATATTCTCCAGCACCTTCAATACTAAGCCTACTGAAAACAACGTGTTTTCAGTGTAAACATTCCTATATCTTAGTACAGTCCATCAACTTACCACACATTATGAGTTCAGGAACTTTCCACAATAATATGAGTTTAAGAACTATCCAGACAGACCATAGGCGTCCATTCGCTGAGACGTTCGAAAACATACCATATTATTATGAGTCACGAACTTACCATAAGTATGAGTTTCAAGAACTCGTACCTACCTTATCGTTCTCTACCTATCAAGTATATAAATGTGAAAATATTCACCTTCTCGCCATATACATATTGATAGCGCGACCAATCCTAATGATTATCACTGTAATAAGCTAAGCAGTTGTTACACTAAGCAAAAACCTCTGTCCATACAAAGGTTCATACAACTCAGCTATCACATGATTCCTCAATTGAAATTTTACAACTTCTAAATCTCTCTTTACTTAATACGAATTTTCTTTAATTCATATATTATCCTTCACAACTCAATCTAAGTTCTTCTTCCTGTACTACTTCATAGTGCCCTTCATTCATAGCATTGGCTATAAATTATTCATCATTTAACAACTCATCTATTACTACAAGTCACTATGATCACGTTGTGATCTTTTTATCCTTCTCTCTACGATTATAGTCTTAGGTACTCCTACCTAAGGTTTATAACCTATCATCTCTGATACCAACTTGTAACGCCCCGAAATCCGGTCTATCTTCACACCCGGATTCCGTACGTCATGAATACATCCTTCATCCAACATACATCATTATATACCGAAATATAATAACATACACTCTCAAATCCTAGGTTCTGGAAACCTTATAACCTCTTTTATTACAAATAATGATAATTACATTATTCATTTCATCTTACAAGAGTGACTTTTATCCGCCACCAAGGATACATAACAGTTCATTAAACTAGTCTATAATTCAATTTCATCTTTTTACATTACAGGTCTTCACTTGATCTTCTCGCTCATTCACATTCTGAAAAGTACTTCATCTGGATACTGTCAGCTTGATCTTTACGGGATCCTTAAGTTCTTATAACCTTGTTCGCTGAAAATTATTTTTCATTTAAAGCAAGAGTGAGCATTCAATTGCCCAACAAGTCATAACAGTTGAACAAACAACTTCAGAATTAAAACATTTCTTTAGAACTTCCATAACCGAACAAAGGTTATGAAATAGCTTGAATAATAGGAATAGTCTCGATTCCTATCATCTTAAAACATTAGTCATATTCACTTTGAAATACTTTCATTCTTCTACCTTTTTCATACACATCCTGTCTGGCTAGAATCATTAGCACAGCCTTAACAATAAAGGTTCATGTATAAACAGAATATACTTGTATTGAACAGCTCAATCACAGAACAATGCATATCATAGAAACACCGAAGTGTTCAAATTATGGCTCAAGGCCTCATATGTTCTACCACATTGTACAAATATCGCACATTCGCACATAGGTAGAACTTCTCAAGTACAACATCTGAGAAGTTTAAGAAACTAGCATTCATGTAATATGAATGAAGTTAGGAAACTTGCCTTACGCCCAGCTACAGCTTACGCTGAACTGCTTATTCCAATTCCTATATAACATATAAGGAGAAATCATAAACACCAATTAGTCATATATTAAACTTACGCATTGTTTTACTTAACTTTACTTCTTAGGGTTCGCGTTCTTGTAATATAAGTTTACGCGACTAACTTCTTTTACCAGTTCATGGCTTCATGACATACGGAGATGTCTTACTCAAAACGTTCATCATCTTTGATGATTTATATTCTTATCTTCTTCTTATAACTTCTCTAGGACTCAACACACATCACGTCTCTGCTAGTAGTCCATATGGTACTCTGAGTGGTTTCCCACAAACAACCAACAAACAAGTTCCCGTCTCATCTACACTGCGATCACAATGAGTTAGATCAGTTGCCAGTTTCGTATATACCTTCGCTCTCTGAAGGAATTGTTTAGCCCAGCTCCCATATATATCAACCATCAAAGTTACGATTGTACCACAACCTAACTTCTCTTAACTTATCTTAACCATTAACTATAACGTTCGTTAAGTTAATTTCTTATTCTTTACGGCTTTCTGGCAACTAAATGTCATACCTCGGGATTCATTCCTTATCGACTCACATTCGGCTTTCATTAATCTTATTACCGTTTGTTACGGCTTTCTTGATAATTCATATCTTATTAATACTTTCGTTATCCATTACATGAACCCCATGTTCATTACCATCATCGCTCAACCTCTAAGGAATCACAACCATAGCAATCCCTCACGTTCGTTCATCGCGACTATGATCCCCGAATTTCGGTTACGTAACCCGCGTTTATATTCTTTGTCATTTAATCTTGTTTAATCTATACTTCCAACCTTTAATAAAGGTATACATCACTTGATTAAGTGTTACATTAGTTGAACATTATATTCTTTATCTTCCCTTACATTTCCCCCAAGAGCTGAGCAGTTAAAAGCTCATCTTCGGCTTTTTTCCAACACTGGCGTTGCGGCGCCACTCCCTTCTCTAACTCTCGCGCTGTGGCGCCACTCGCCAGAAGTTTATGGCCGAGCTCGCGTTGCGGCGCCGCCTCCCAAGGCTCAGCTGGTGTTGTAGCGTCGAGCCTAAACCCTGGAAAAATTCTCTAAGTGTTAAATCCAATTTGAGACGCTTACTTCCCGATCTCATACGTCCTTCGATATAACTCGGAACGAGGTCATTCCAAATCCATTCTCTTCCTTATCTTACGTACTTCAATAGCCCTCAGACAGAACTTCGTTCTGAATCCGTTAACGTGCCATTCGATTGGCTTGATCTTCACCCTTCGTTCATTTTTACGTTTTTAATGTTCTTCACTCGTTCGTCCGTAATCCGGTCATCCGAACTCGGAACTCGTTCATTCTTGAGTCCACGACTCACATTTTCTATGTTCTCTTACTTTATTTACTAACTTTCTAATTCTCATTTGTCTTTTATGAAATTTTTGCCATAACTTCGTTATAGCTAAGTTTTAATCTGTTCTTCATGAATGTTTCTACCGTTCCTAACTAAGAAATACACATCTAACTTATACGCGATGGTTTTAAACTTGTCCATCAACAATAATTATCCTACGATGGTTTTAAATTTATCCATCAACAACGTTCTTCGTGTTCTTCGCGTGTTCTTCGTGTTCTTCGTTCGTTCTTCGTTTTAATCGATATTTTGGATTATGATTTCACTTTTTATTGGAATTTGATGTTATAGAATATCATTCCTTACTTATTTCACCTACTCATTCATATAATCCACTCGAATCGTTCTAATTCATTACGAATCTTATACTTTATTAAGAAATTTATAAACTAAATTTCTAATTCTTATTTCTTTGTTTTCTCATGATTTCAATCATATGAAATCATTTCTAACATCTTTTACTTGTTAATCTCATTAAACTAGGTTTTTGAACATAAAAACTTAAGAAAATTTATACGAGATAAGGTTTCAGATTACCTTTCTAATTTAATCTTCTCCCGTCGGACAAAGTTTATACACAGCCTAGCTTTTCCTCCTCCTTCTTCTTCTCATCCGACCTCTCTCTCTCTCAAGTGTTGGATTTTTAAAATCCCAAATAAATGATTTAAGCTTACTACTTATAGAAAACCAAGGCTAGGGGTATTTTAGTCATTTCGCCCCCCTTAACCTCCTTACTATTCACACATCCATACTATTCCCACCTCCTCAATAGACCTTGGAAGTTTCGTGGTTCTGTCTTTTGGGTTTCGTCCGACAGTTTTAAAAACTGCGATTCTCGGAATCCAAATATTTTTTGATATTTCGTCTTTCCTTTACCGATTAACTTTTACGTATTCTTCGGATTTCTGAAAAACTGAAAAACACTTTTTGACGTTAAACATTTTCCTTTGCGTTTTACCCTAGCGTAGTTAAACGAGTGAAAAGTACCTAGAAGTACGTTTCGTCATTTTTATTTTATCCGATTTCTGCACGTTTTTCGAGAAAAACTTTTATCGGTTTGCTTAATTTTTCACAATATTTTATCGTCCAATCTTTTGACGGAATGTCATTTCGACATACCGAACTCCCGAAACGGCCTAGGTTATTCAAACCCTAACCCTTAGGGTTTCGTCGGATGAATAATGCATATTTCGTCTTTTTCCCCGATTTTTTTTTATTTTCATCTTGAAAATTCTTATTCGTTCAATATAGCTCGTAGCCAGAATACTCCCGGCTTATAATCATCCTAGGTTCTAGAACGATTAATAAACACATAGCACATAATAGTATAAATAAATTCATTTTATTAATAACTAATTCTTTAAATCTAAATTCTGGACGATCCGAATTTTCGGGTCGTCACAAACACTCAAAGTATCAAAATACTCACAAAAATATGCTCGATATTATAGAGAGAGAAAATTTCAGATTCTAGTGTGATTTTCAATTCTAACCTAAGCACCCTATTTATAGGAAAAATGCTTAGAACACCATAGCAGAAAATTTAATAAAATATTAATATTTTTAAAATAAATTCCTACGCACACATCTTTGGTCCAACATCAGCCACACACCTCACCAAAAGTCACAAAAACGTTTTTCTTATTAAAATTATTTAAAACTCCAAAAATTAATTATTTTGGAACTTCAATAATTCATAATAAATAGCCCTTTTATCAGCAAAATTCGAATCTTATGTCCATTCCATAGGAAATTCAATTCTCTACAACTTTATAAGTTTAAGTTTTTCCAAATTCCAGACAGAAATTGACCGAAATTCCCATACGGACGATTTTACAGGTTATAATCAAATTTCAGTCAAAATTGGGGCCCATCAACATGTTTAACATGTTTTTAACATTTATTGTAACAAAAATACTCTTTCTCCTCATTTATTCATATATCACACATTCATTATAAAAATATCACCATTATTATATTATTAAAATATAATAATATATTTAAATAAATTATATTATCACAAAAGATAAAATTTTAATTTTCAACAATTGTCCCTTTTTAAAAAATTCCTCCATTTATATCCACATAAATAAATATTTTCCTTATCATATAAATCAATAATTAATTATTCACAAATAATATTACGTAATCACAACATCGACAACTGCATAGCTCCCAAGAAAGAGGGCCTTTCCAATAGGGTTTTCTCCTTCTTCAAGGCCAAGCAATTAGGTGACCAAACCTCTCCTTAGACAGAACTTTCTAGACATTGCCAATAATGTTATCTAGTAATATTATTTAAAATAATATAAATTATTGATCTGATAATGAGAAATACTGTGTAGTGGCAATTATTGAAACAACAATAATATAAAATATCAACGTAGCAATTATTGAATAAATAAAATAAAATATTGAATAAGAATTATCGTAACAATTATTGAGTAGTGCCTTCTTACGTAAGAATCAATAATTGGTGCAATACTGCAGTATTATTCTTGTGCAACATCACGCGATTCATCGTGTTTTTAACCCATTTAGTATTCCAACAATTATTAATTCAGAATAACTACGCTAGTTATTTATAAAAACTCATACTTGTCGTTTTCTTCATCCAATCGCTTTCCGTTATGGGGCCCACAAAAGGCTGCGACAACAATGAATATTTTATAACCACTTGCTTATTTAAAATATTTGCGCATTTTACCCATAACTAACCACATTAATCAAATCAACCCTTACTATTTTAAAATAATAAATAGAGTAAATTCAATTTCATTTATAAAAAGTTGGGGTCTTACAACCTCCCTTCCTTATGAAATTTCGTCCTCAAAATTGACGTACGTACCTGGTGTTTCGAAAAGGTGAGGATACGTCGTTTTCATTTCTAATTCCAACTCCCAGGTCATTTCTTCAATAGCATGGTTCCTCCACAAAACCTTTACTTGTGGTATAACCTTGGTGCGTAGGACATGCTCTTTCCTATCCAAGATCTTAACAGGTACCTCCTTGTACGTTAAATCTTCAGCTATCTCGTCTGGTTCTAACTCAATAATATGGTTCGGGTCCTTCAAATATTTACGAAGCATAGATATGTGAAAAACATTATGAACACGAGACATGCTTGGAGGTAACGTGAGTCTATAGGCCACATTTCCTACTCGGTCAAGAATCTGAAATGGACCAATAAATCATGGATTGAGCTTTCCTCTCTTCCCGAATCTTGTAACTACCTTCTATGGAGCAATACGTAAGAATACATGATCCCCAATATTAAATTCCACGTCCTTTCGATGAAGATCCGCATAACTCTTTTATCGATCCTGTGCCATTTGTATACGTTGTCGGATCATTTGGATCTTCTCTGTAGTCATTCGAACCAACTCTGGTCCCAACAATGTTGCTTCTCCTAACTCATCCCAGCATACTGGATAACGACACTTTCGTCCATACAATGCTTCAAATGGAGCCACACCTATACTTGCTTGATAACTGTTGTTGTAGGAGAATTCCACCAATGGTAGGTACTTATCACAACTCTGTAAGACCCCAACTTTTAGAAATAAAAATGAATTTTCTATAAATATCATTTTTAAATATTATGGAATGAAATTGATATAATGTTATAGTTGTGGGTAATATTTATAAATTTTGCAAAGTACGCAAGTTGTTATATAATATTTGTTTGGTCAGGGAATAATCATTTTAACAGGGAATATTCGTACGACGGCACAATCATTGGTGGACCCCACAACGGAATTATTGTCGGATTGAGAAAATGACAAAAATACTTTATGAAAATAACGACGAAAGTTTTACCGTTAACTGTTGAAACACCGGTGTTAAAAGTAAAGAATATGTCTGGCATTGGTTGCATAGTTGCACACCTATATTGATTATTGATGCTTACGTGAGAAATCACTTGGTTTTGTTTATTTTATGAACCCCTTTTATCCATTTTCAAGATAATCGGTAAAGTTATTCAAGATATATATATATATATATATATATATATATATATATATATATATATATATATATATAGATTCACGTGAATCACGGGATTCACTTGATTAGGGGGGGTTATACACTAAGTTATATATATATGAATTGAGTTGAATAAGTTTGGCAGGGAGTTCAAGTGTGGTTATTATTATATATATATACAGGTTATAATTTGAGGTTTGGCAGGGTGGATACTCACGGGGGTGACAACCCGTGAGTTATCAGCTGGCACGTTGTATATATATATATATATATATATATATATATATATATATATTTAAAAGTTTTTATTTTATTAGAATATTTTATTGCATAGTATCCTTTCTATTCTCCTATAAATAGAAGCTCATTCCTTCATTATTTCTTACTTAATTAACCTAAACTCTAGAGAGAGAAAATTATAGAGAAAGAAAGAAGAAAAGTATTCTCGCTACTTCCCTAATCTTATATCCAGCTTTTTTTACGATAAGGGTTTTATTTTTCTTTTGTATTCATGAAGATAACTTATGTTATTCCATTCTTTATTATTCTCATTGGAATAACTTTTGATACGCTGCTACCCTATACTTGGTGACATTATTCTATTATTCCGCTTTTTTACTATTCTCATTGGAATATCCTCGTCTGCATGCGTTTTTGTACGAACCCGATTCCGCTTTTATTATTCCATTGGAATATTCTCATTCGTGCGTTTTTTTACGTCGGACTGGTTCTGCATCTTTATTATTATTACATTGGAAATATCCTCATCAATGCGTTTTACAATTTTACTTCGATTTCGTCCTTATTAGTATTCTGTTAGAATAACCTGTCTATGCGAAGTACCGCATGCATGGTGATTTCTGTTGTTATTCCATTTTTTATTATTCTGTTGAAACATCCAGTCAATGCGAATTTACTTTGACACAGTTTCGTTATTTAGTATTCTGTTGAATAACTCCGCCTCTGCTAAGTATCGCATGCATGGTGATTTCTTTTGTTATTCCATTCTTTATTATACTCAGTTGGTTAAAGTTTTGATTTCTATACTCCATGAAATTAGTGGAATATCCTTGATAATTGCGCTTCATCCAGTATCTTTTCATGGAAATATTTTTCTGAGCATTCTTGAATTTTACTCTACAAAGCAGTATCATGTTGACAATTTGGACGTTATTGGTTCTTGGACAAATTAATTCTTGAACTTGTTTTATTGAATTGTTATATCATTGTCATCATCCTCATGTTTATATTTTTTTGAAAGTCATCTGTGGCTTCAGAAGTGCATAGATGGACTTGGTATGATTATGACCGTGGATTATTCTTGTGTAATCATGACCGTAATGTTACAAATGATGTGGTAAAAGTCCTCATTGGCCCGTAGTGCATTGATGGACAGATTGTTGGCATTATCATGACCATTAATGAATACACAAATATTCTTGGCCCGTGAGTGCATGGATAATTGTGGTCGTGATACTAAAGAATATCCTTGGCAGTAGTAGTGTAAGTGATTCGATGATGTGGATTATTTATTAAGCCGAGTCCCAAATGATAAAAGTGATGAAAATCTTTTAAATCATAAAAGATAGTAGATTTTATTCTCTACTTGACTCTTTTAATGGATTGCTTGTTCCATTGCAGCTTAAACTTGATGTTTGTTATATTGTATCGCTTTAACATCGCTTAAGGCTAATGATAATTTATTCTGCATTATCTTAGTCATAATAATTCTTACTTGGCTAGTTGAGCTCACCCTTTCTTTCACTGTTTTCTTCAGGAAATGAGAATATAGCTGGAACGAGTCGGGGAATGGAGTGATGGTCCTAGATGGTGCATTAGTAGTCATCACTATTCTGTGAAATAGTGTTATAATAATTGTAATGAGGACTCCTTTTGAGTTTGTATACTCTCTAGTAGACAATATTTGTATTCAAACTCACAGTTTATGTTTTGTCGTATTGTACACGACAGTTTTATTATTAAGTTGTATTTTAATTCTATTCCGTGTATCTGGTGACTCAAGATGGGTGATGTATACCTAATTTTGGGGCCATCAAAGTTGTTATCAAAGCTTAGGGATATGATCCCTGGCTAAGATGTGAGACTAGAATTAGGAGGGGAGAGAAGGGAATTCCTTCGCTAGTATGACTTACTTAAATTTATTTTGTATTTAAATTGGTTGGTCAGAGTTTAGAGATAATATGTTACAAGTCAACTAACCCTTGTTTTAAGGCAGTATCTGAAAATGACATCCGAGAATGTTGAGAATAGCAATGGAGCACAAGAGACCGTTGAGTCTCCACATATCAATAATCAGGAGAATGTGCATCAGGAAGGCGACAATCCTCATGCAAACAACAACACTGACCAAATGATGAATGATGGATTATTTAGAGGCTTTATAAAATTTATGCAACAAAGAAAGTAGAGTGGCTCTGTCCAAAATGTAGGTGGAAACACTTTGAAACTCTCGGTGCCACATCGCTAAATGCAAATGCTTCAAGGAGCTGGGACCACCGGAGTTTAAGGGAGAGCCAAAACCACTTATGGCGGAAGCATGGATAAAACAGATCACCAAGATATTTGATGTCTTGGGATGCTCCGAGGAGCAAAAGGTTCCCTTCGCCCCCTTCATGTTGCGTGAAGAGGTAGATTACTGGTGGGAATCAGAAACGCATGCTGACCCGTAAGCACTCAAGATGTCTTGGGAGAAGTTGCAAGAGCTATTCAACGACAAGTACTTTCCCGAGAGTATTCGTCACATGAAAGAAGTGGAGTTTATTAAATTGGAAAAAAACAATATGACCGTGTCGCAATACGAGGCTAAATTTGCGGAGTTATCCCGGTTTGCATCCCATTTGGTCGATAATGAGGAGCGAATGACGCGAATATTTTTAAGAGGTTTGAAACCGGAGATACGTCAATATCTTATTTCTCATAAACTGTGTTTGTACTCAGATGTTGTAAATAGGGCTCAGTTATTGGAGCGCCATAACGAGTCAACGCAACCAAGAGAAAGCAGTAGGCATCATGAAAATACCAAAGGTATCACCATCTAAACAAAGACAACAAACGTGGAGGAATCAACATGCGAAATGGTAACCACTTCCTATGGTAATCATGGCCAAGACAAGAAAATGGACATTTCAAGAAAAGGAGATTCAACAATGATGGAAGGACGTCGGCAAGACCAAAGACCCGTTGTTAAGGAAGGAGAACGACCACCTATTATATGCTTCAAATGCGAGGGGAGGGACACATCGGTCCAAACTGCTATGATGTCAGTCAAAAGCATGTTATAATTATTGAAGAGAAGGTCACTTAGCCGATTTTGTCATTCACCAAGACAAGTTCAACCGTGATGGAGGCACCAAAGGCCGTCCCGTAAAAGTCAAAGCCGGTAGAGTGCAAGGAGAGCATTTGTTGTGACCTCCTGAAAAGTAAGGAACCCGAATGAGGTTATCACGGGTAAGCTTATCATAAACTCTAAATAAGTCTATACCTTATTTGATAATGGGTTCTACCCATTCTTTTATTTCTCCTATTTAAGCTCAACGATTAAATTTGACTCGGAAAATTAGACTTTGACTTATCTGTAGAAACTCCGTTGGGAGAAACCTTCATTACATCCATTGCTTATAAGTCTTGTTTGGTTCAAATCGGTACCCTCACATTACTGTCGATCTTATTTCATTAAAAATACTTGCATTTAGACGTAATTCTAGTGATTGATTGGTTAACTACTCATCATGCAAAAAATTGATTATTTTCGTAAGATTGTTAGCTTTCATATTCCTAACCAATCATTATGTGAATTCAAGCCACCAAACCATTAAAATCAATCATCATCGCCATCTCAAGCCATAAAGCTATTCGTTTATTGAAAAACTGGATGTCAAGCTTTCTTAGCTCATGTCACGATCTAAACAAAAATATTTCAGCTTTTGAATGATATTTCTATTGTTAATGAATTTCCCGACGTATTCCCGAAGAACTTCTTGCCTACCCCCGGCGTGAAATTGAATTTTGTATCGACCTTGAACCCTAGATAAAACCCATTTCCAAAGCCCCATATCGAATGACTCTATTGAACTTCGAGGAGTTAAAGACTCAACTGCAGGAATTGTTAGACATTGGCTTTATTCGTCCTAGTACTTCTCCTTGGGGTGCTCCTGTTCTATTCGTGAAGAAGAAAGATGGGAGTATGCGACTTTGTATTGATTATCGGGAGTTGAGTCATGTCACCATCAAAAATAGGTACCGATTGCCACGTATTGATGACCTGTTTGACTAGTTGCAAGGAGCCAAATTCTTTTCAAAGATTGATCTTTGTTCCGGATATCACCAATTGAAGATTAGAACCGTTGACATTCCAAAGACGGCTTTCAGAACTAGGTACAGGTATTATGAATTCCTAGTCATGTCCTTTGGATTGACTAATGCTCCTGCTGCCTTCATGGATATGATGAACCGAGTATTCAAGGAATATTTGGATCACTTTATGGCTGTCTTTATTGATGACATCCTCATATATTCCAAAACTCGAGAAGATCATGAGCAACACTTGAGGCTGATACTCCAAAAGCTTCGTGAATATAAGCTTTATGCCAAGTTGAAGAAATGCGAGTTCTGTCTTGAGAAGTAGCATTCCTTGGGCACGTGGTATCAAGTCATGGAATATCTGTTGACCCAAAGAAAGATTGAAGCTATTCAAAGTCGGAGCAACCTAAATCGATGAATCAAAGTACGTAGCTTTCTCGGCTTAGTTATTATTATCGGAGATTTGTAGAAGGGTTTTCTCGAATCGCTACTCCACTAACTCAAATTGACTCGGAAAGATACAAAGTTCTATTGGAGCGAGGAATGTGAGAAGAGTTTTCAAGAACTCAAGAGGAGACTCATTTCAAAGACTGCTACGACAATACCATCTGGTTCGGAGGGATTTGTCATCTACAGTGATGCTTCGGGCAAAGGGTTAGGATGTATTCTCATGAAACATGGGAAAGTCATATCCTATGCCTCACGACAACTCAAAGAATATGAGAGGAATTATCCTACTCACGATCTAGAGTTGGCAACTGTTGTCTTCGCACTAAAGATTTGGAGGCATTACTTGTATGGGGAGAAAGTGGAGATCTTTACGGATCATAAAAGTCTTAAATATTTATTCACTCAAAAGGAACTCAGCATGCGACAATGACGTTGGCTTGAACTGTTGAAAGATTATGATCATACCATCCAATACCTTCCTAGAAAAGCGAACGTGGTAGCTGATGCATTGAGTAGAAGATCATATGCGCACGAAAAGTAATATTGTCAACGCAGGCCCATTTTGTATGACTTGCAAAGGATGGAGATAGAGATAAAGACTCCAGGGACCCACGTGATGATGGCAAATATACGAGTAGAACCAACTTTAATTGATAAAATTAAAGCTGCTCAAGTTACAGATCCGGAGCTGATGCGTATGAGGAAGAAAGTGCAAGAAGGTGCGATGCCGGAAGCAAGAATCGATGATAAAGGAATACTTCAAGTCAACTCCAGACTTTGTGTTCCTAACGATCCTGAGTTAAAGTATAAAATCATGATGGAGGCGCACAACACACCGTTTGCAATCCATCCTGGGAGTACCAAAATGTATCGTGATCTTCGTCATACATTTTGGTGGAGCAATATGAAGAGAGAGATAGCGCTGTTTATCTCAAGGTGTCTAACTTGTCAACGAGTCAAGGCGGAGCATCAAGTACCAAAAGGTCCATTACAACCACTTGAAATTCCAGAATGGAAGTGGGAGCACATTACCATGGATTTCGTTACCGGTCTTCCCAAAGTTTCTCAAGGCATAGATGCGATTTGGGCCATTGTTGATAGATAGACCAAGTCTGCTCATTTCTTACCGATACGAGAAACTTATACACTTGAACGTCTTGCTCGTATGTACATAAAAGAGGTTGTAAGATTGCATGGTATGCCAGTATCCATAGTTTCTGATCGAGACCCAAGATTCACTTCAAGATTTTGGGTTAGTTTGCAAAAAATAGGGGCACGGATTTACGATTTAGCTTGGCATATCATCCTCAGCCGGACGGGCAGTTGGAGAGGACGATTCAAACTCTTGAAGATCTATTAAGACTCTGTGTCCTTGACTTCAAGGGAAGTTGGGAAAAGTTCTTACCATTGGTGGAGTTTTCCTACAACAACAGTTATCAAGAAAGTATTGGCATGGCTCCATTCGAAGCGTTGAATGGAAGAAAGTGTCGTTTTTCGGTATGCTGGGATGAGGTGGGTGAAGCAACGTTGTTGGGACCGGAGTTGGTACGTATGACTACGAAAAAGATTCAAATGATCCGACAACGTATAAAAACCTCACAAGATTGACAAAAGAGTTATGCTGATCTTCATCGAAAGGACGTGGAATTCGATATAGGAGATCATGTGTTGCTCCATGGAAAGGAGTTACGAGATTTAGAAAGAGAGGAAAGCTCAATCCTCGATTCATTGGCCCATTTTTAATCCTCGATCGAGTAGGAACTGTGGCCTATAGACTCGCTTTACCGCCAAGTATGTCTCGTGTTCATAACGTTTTTCACATATCCATATTACGTAAATATGTGGAAGACCCGAACCACATTATTGAGTTAGAACTGGACAAAATAACGGAAGATTTAACTTATGAAGAGGTTCCTGTTCAAATCTTGGATAAGAAGGAACATATTCTACGCTTCAAGGTTATACCTCAAGTCAAAGTTTTGTGGAGAAACCACGATGTTGAGGAAATGACCTGGGAGTTAGAATCTAAAATGAAATCAAGGTATCCTCACCTCTTCGTCATACCAGGTATGTACCCTAATTTCGAGGGCGAAATTTCATAAGAAGGGGAGATTGTAAGACCCCAACTCTTAGAAAAAAAAATGAATTTTCTATAAATATCATTTTTAAATATTATGGAATGAAATTGATATAATGTTATAGTTGTGGGTAATATTTATAAATTTTGCAAAGTTCGCAAGTTGTTATATAATATTCGTTTGGTTGGGGAATATTCGTTTTAACAGGTAATATTCGTACGACAACACAATCATTGGTGGATCCCACAACGGAATTATTGTCGAATTGAGAAAATGACAAAAATACTTTATGAAAATAATTACGGAAGTTTTACCGTTAATCGTTGAAACACCTTGTGTTAAAAGTATAATGTCTGAGTGGTTGCATAGTAGCACACGGTATTGATTATTGAGGCTTACGTGAGAAGTCACTTAGTTTTATTTATTTTATGGACCCCCTTTTACCCATTTTTCAAGATAATCGGTAGAAAGTTATTCAGTATATATAATATATATATATATATATATATATATATAATATATATATATATATATATATATATATATATATGAATTGAGTTGAATAAGTTTGGCAGGGAGTTCAAGTGTGGTTATTATTATATATATATACAGGTTATAATTTGAGGTTTGGCAGGGAGGATACTCACGGAGGTGACAACCCGTGAGTTATCAGCTGGCACGTTGTATATATATATATAATATATATATATATATATATATTATTTAAAAGTTTTTATTTTATTGCATAGTATCCTTTCCATTCTCCTATAAATAGAAGCTCATTCCTTCATTATTTCTTACGAATTAACTGAAACTCTAGAGAGAGAAAATTATAGAGAGAAAGAAGAAGAAAAGTATTCTGCTACTTCCCTACTCTTATATCCAGTTTCTTTTACGGTAAGGGGTATTATTTCTTTTGTATTCATGAAGATAACTTATGTTATTCTATTATTTATTATTCTGTTGGAATAACCTGTATACGCGGGCTACCCTATACTTGGTGACATTATTCTATTATTTCGCTTTTACTATTACTGTTGGAATATCCATGTCATGTGTTTTTTACGCCTCGACTGATTCCGCCTTTTTATTATTCTCGCTGGAATATCCATCGTCATGGCGTTTTACGCCGGACCGGTTCCGCTCTTTATTATTATTCATTGGAATTTCACATGCTGTTTCATTTCTGCCGACTGATTCCGCCTTATTAGTATTCTATTGAATAACTTTGTCTATCAAGCAAGTACCGCATGCATGGTGATTTCTGTTGTTATTCCATTTTTATTATTCTCATTGGAACATCCCGCTTGCGGTGCAATTTACTTTGACCGTTCCGTTATTTAGTATTCTTGTTGAATAACTCGCCTATCTGAAGTATCGCATGCATGGTGATTTCTTTTGTTATTCCATTCTTTATTATACTCAGTTGGTTAAAGTTTTGACTTCTATACTCCATGAAATTAGTGGAATATCCTTGATAATTGCGCTTCATCCAGTATCTTTTCATGGAAATATTTTTCTGAGCATTCTTGAATTTTACTCTACAAAGCAGTATCATGTTGACAATTTGGATGTTATTGGTTCTTGGACAAATTAATTCTTGAACTTGTTTTATTGAATTCTTATATCATTGTCATCATCCTCATGTTTATATTTTTTTGAAAGTCATCTGTGGCTTGTAGTGCGTAGATGGACTTGGTATGATTATGACCAGGGATTATTCGGTGTAATCATGACCGTAATGTTACAAATGATGTGGTAAAAGTCCTCATTGGCCCGTAGTGCATTGATGGACGCTTGTTGGCATTATCATGACCATTAATGAATACACAAATATTCTTGGCCCGTAGTGCATGGATAATTGTGGTCGTGATACTAAAGAATATCCTTGGCCGTAGTGCAGAGGTGATTCGATGATGTGGATTATTTATTAAGCTGAGTCCCAGCGATAAAAGTGATGAAAAACCTTTTAAATCATAAACTTGACTCTTTTAATGGATTGCTTATTTCGCTATAGTTAAACTTGATGTTTATTATATTGTATCAGTTTAACACTGTTTAAGGCTAATGATAATTTATTATGCATTATCTTAGTCATAATATTTCTTACTGGGCTAGTTGAGCTCACCCTTTCTTTCACCGTTTCTTCTCTGAAATGAGAATATAGCTGGAACGAGTCGGGAAATGGAGTGATGGTCCTAGATGGTGCATTAGTAGTCCTCACTATTCTGTGAAATAGTGTGATAATAATTGTAATGAGGACTCCTTTTGAGTTTGTATACTCTCTAGTAAACAATATTTGTATTCAAACTCACAGTTTATGTTTTGTCGTATTGTACACGACAGTTGTATTATTAAGTTGTATTTGAATTCTGTACCGTGTATCTGGTGACTAAAGATGGGTGATGTATACCTAATTTTGGGGGCGTCACAAACTCCCTTTGAAATCTAGGACACAGAGTCTTAATAGATCTTCAAGAGTTTGAATAGTCCTCTCTAATTGCCCGTCCGTTTGAGGATGGTATGCTGAACTGAATCGTAAATCCATGCCCATAGCTTTCTGCAAGCTAACCTAAAATTGTGAAGTTAATCTTGGGTCACGATCCGAAACTATGGATACTGGCATGCCATGCAATCTCATAATCTCATTCACGTACATAAATGCAAGACGTTCAAGGGAATAAGTCTCCCGTATAGGCAAGAAATGGGCAAACTTGGTTAATCTATCAACAATAACCCAAATCGCATCTATACCTTGAGAAACCTTGGGAAGACCCATAACAAAATCCATAGTAATGTGTTCCCACTTCCATTTCAGAATCTCAAGTGGTTGCAATGTACCCTTTGGCACTTGATGCTCCGCCTTTACACGTTGACAAGTTAAACACCTCGAGATAAACTTTGCGATCTCTCTCTTCATATTGTTCCACCAAAATGTATGTCGAAGATCATGATACATTTTGGTACTCCCAGGATGGATTACAAATGGTGTGTTGTGTGCCTCCATTGTAAGACCCCAACTTTTTGAATAAAGATGAATTTTTCTATATTTATCATTTTTGAATATTATGGAATAAATTTAATATAATGTTATAGTTGTGGGTAGTATTTATAAATTCCGCAAAGTATGCAAGTTGTTATATTATATTCGATTGGTCGAGAATATTAGGTAACCTGGCAAGCAATCATTGGTGGACCCCAGCAATGTAATTATTGTCGGATTGAGAAAACGACAAAAGTATTTTTATAAAAATAACGGCGGAAGTTTTACCGGGTGATCTTTGTTGAACTAATTGGTAGTAAAAAGTACGATGTCTGGCGTTGTTGCATAGAAGCATACGATATTGATTATTGATGCTTATGTGAGAAGTCATTCACCTTGTTCAATTATTGCTATAGTAATTGTTGCATAGTATCTCACGTTATTTGATTCAATTATTGTCAATATTTTATATATTGTTAAAATCAATAATTGAGACGACAAAGTTATTAATATTATTATTTGCAATATTAACGATGTCTAGAAGTTACATCGAAGGAGAGGTTTGGTCACCTAATTGCGTGCCAATAGGGAGAAATCCTTATTGAAAGCCCCTCTTTCCTGGGAACGACACAGTCGATTAATATTGTGAATTATAATAATGATGATAAATGTTGTTAAAATATTGAGGTATTTATATATATAAGTTTGTAATGTGTGTGTGGATAGAATATATATATATATATATATATATATATATATATATATATATATATATATATATATATATATATATATAAAATATTATGCGTGTGAGTGGAAAATGGTGGGAAAGTAGATTTTTGGTGGAAAAGTGGAATTGGTGGATTGAGTATTAGTATTATATATATATTATGTTTGAAAAGTGTTAAGAAGGTGGGGAGTTGATGTGGAATATGGGGGGAAGAAAAAAAATCCAAGTGGTGTATATTATATATGTATGCAGCATGTGTTTATATATATATAGTATATTTTATTTTTGTTGCTTTGTTTTTATTGGATGATGGTTTGAATTTAAGCATCTGTAAGTCTCAAAGTTTTTCTCCGTGAATTAAGCAATGATTGCATCCGTGGCTGCTATAATTTCATCCGTCAAATTATCATTCGGTGCACCAGTGAACTGATGTTATATATATATATATATATATAATATATATATATATATATTATATTTTATATAAAAGATTTTGCTTTAATTATGGACCGCCTGATTAAAGTAAATCAATCCGGACCGTTCATGGGTTAGTTACTATGCATTCCATTCTTCTATAAATTTCTCATTCCTTCATTATTTCTTACGAATTCATTGAAACTCTAGAGAGAGAAACTATAGAGAGAAAGAAGAAAAGTATTCTGCTACTTCATTACTTCTTTAATTAGTTCTTCTTTATACGGTAATGTAGACACTCGAAATTTTCTGTACTACTGTTACTAACATTACATGAGGACAGATTCGTCTTTTAAGAGAGAACCCTGAAAGACAATTCAAATCCACACCGGATACTACCGGAAGTTCAAAGATTAACCCCGATCACAATCAGGAGTAATTCGTTTCAACCTCGGATTTAACCCCAGAGACCTGCAGATACAATCTGAAACACACACCGAGAAGACCGATTAATCTCGGAGATAACCCCGAGGTATCCGGTCCTCGATCCCCAACCATGGGAATAGCCACCAACCTTGGTGATAACCCCAAGGAATGCGCTTTGAGATAACCCCGAAATGCTTGTTTCAAATGCCATCAGCTTCAATCTCGGCACTCACAAAGAAATACACTGTGCCAACACAGCAATCGCATCGGGAAGACAGGCACACCTCAAATATGACAATGAGGATCTTCAACAAATGCACCAGTCCAATCTCAGCGAAGTCTGAGCAACGTCTGCTTATCGGCCCAATCCAAAGTGATAGAATAATCCGATGAGGGGCAACATCGCCATCTCGTCCCAACATGATTCCATCGTCTGCTCTCTCAAGAACAATGTCCCACAAGGCTAACCAATCCCGGTGACTATTGTGCGGGGTAACGGATGAAAGTTGAAGCTTGGAGACCGGAGGGCATCGTCCCATCTTTAAAGACTTCAGACAAAACTCTAATCCCATGCCATCGCATACAATTCTCGACAACAATGGTCCCGAAATAGGTCCCGAATACCTCAAAACAGATGCCTGAATTGCACTTCTCAAAATCCGAGTGGACATTACAATGCTTGAGTGCACGTGCTTGAGATTTACCCGGCAGTAATCGGGGCCGACCCGACCCGCCTCACACACTGCGCTGGCTCCGGTAGGTACACCTCACAAGAACTTTTGCCTATAAATAAGAGGCTTGGGGTGCTGATTTTTAAGAGAAAAAGACGGGGAAACCCTGCACAATTTGCTCTGCACTCGCCATACAATGTATTTTCCCACTTTCAAACACCTGTGAGCTCATGTATAGCCTCTTTTGTACCCACAAAAGCCCAGTGTTTACCCACTCTAAAGATATAGAAGCCCTTTTTATCAGTCAGCTGTAAGCCTTCTCACACACTTTAGAGTCTTTCTCTTCATCTTTGCACACACCCTTCTACACGTTGAGAGTCGTGTTGCTTGCTTTTGCCCGGACTTGGTCTCCGTGGTTTCCTTCCATCTGTATATATATATATTATATATATATATATTTATATATATATTGACTAACATTATCGAGTTATGCCTCGATTGAGCCTGAACTTGATGCGGCGTTTATTGCTTTAATATATATATATATATATATATATATATATATATATATATATATATATATATATATTAATTATCCGTCGGACTTTGTTCGATGAGCCTGAACTTGATGCGTGTGTTTATTCGCTTTTATATATATATATACACTTATATATATCAACTGTGTGTCGGACTTTGTTCGATGAGCCTAGACTTTGGTCTGGTGCGTTTATTCGCTTTTATATATATATACTTATATATATCAACTGTGTGTTGGACTTTGTTCGATGAGCCTAGACTTCGGTCAGGTGCGTTTACTCGCTTTTATATATATATATATATATATACTTATATATAAAAACTGTGGTCGAACTATGTTCAATGAGCCTTGATTTTACATCCGGTGCGTTTATTGCTTTCTTATATATATATATATATATACATATACATATATTTGTTTTGTCCTCGCCTTTAGAGTTCCCTTCGTTGGCGCGGTTGATAGGTTTTATGACTTTCTTTACATTTCGTCTGCTGAGTTTACTTCGTGGCGATTGACCGCATTTACTGACTTTATTTACATTCTCATCTCCTTTGGAGTTTCCTTCGTATGGCGGTTGACCGTATCTACTGACTTTATTTATATTTCGATCCCCCATGGAGGTGCTTCGTGGTTGGTGATCCTGTCGTCATATATATATTTTACCGCTTTTATATATACCGCTTATTGCTTTTATACAAATTGCAATATTCTCATATGCTTAGAATCATGTGATCACAGATTCATCTCATTGGATCTAGATTCGGTTCCGTGATGGACATTTTCAACTATAAGCGACTTTGTAAATTATTCTCACGATGTCTCATATTTCCTCGAGATGGTTTCCATACCCATGAGGAAGTCGGCATTATTTTTTTTATATATTATTTTTTAAATGCGGATGCTTCTCATTCACAAATAAAATCAATCCAAATTACCACTTAATAAAAATGGGAGTGTAAAAGGTCTCAATTCCTATTGAGCATCAGGGTTTGAAAAACCTCTTTTATAAAACATCATTGCCATATCTTGCTAAAAACTGAATTTTTACATAAATTCAAATCCTGTGTATATAGGTTCGAAAGAGGCCTCGCACAACTTTCATATAATAGCACATTGACCCACACACACACACACACACACACACTCAGATAATAGTTTCTTGAAAAGAGGCAGTCACCGTGGTAACACGGATGTCGGGGGGTGCCTAACACCTTCTCCCCGCATAACCAAGTCCTCGGACCCTAAATGAATCTCGATTTCGCCGACCCGTATATCAGTGTTACATCACTGGGTTAATGTGCAAACCTTTTCTCGGTTGTGTTGGTACAACCATTTAAAAAACCAACTGGCGACTCTTAACAGTCCCATCGTCGACATTATACATGTCGGACCTTTTTCACTTGTTTTTTCAAACAAATCTCACCTAAAATGAGAACACCAAAGAACAAGTAACGGAAAGGGACATCCAAAATCCCGACGTCGACAGATGGCGACTCTGCTGGGGACTCCAGTAAGAGGACTTAAGCCGCTACTACAATCTTTTCAAAACTAATTATATGCTTGTGTGTGGATGTTGCATTTACATTGGATGAATGTGTACGAATGCATGTCTTGTTTGAGCTTAGTGCTTCGCATCATATCTACGTGTGATGTTAGTGCTTCGCACTATAAACTGCTTATGATATTAGTGCTTCGCACATGTCATCATTTCATACGGTGAGACGCGATATATGTGAATGTATGTTGTGTGGTCCCTCCACCAAGAGGCTATCCCATCGGAGTTTGATTCTTCGGACTCGTGAGAAGACTAATTCTCCGAGGCTCGGAAAAGGCACCACCCAAATTCGCTCCAGCTTGAAAGACCTGGATTAACTTCCCGTCCTAGTAGATTGCGATGATTTGGGAACCTTCATACCAAAAAAGCCGAGAGTAACCTAAGATAGGCCACCCTCGATAAACCCAAAACGAAGGAAAGTCTCTTCATGCTCTCATTTCAATTACTTGTAAACACAATTACTTGTAATTTCATTCCATATCTATCTCCATGTAATGAGAAATATGAAGCAATATGTCCACATACATGCTACAAACTCATCGACACCCATTTTGCAGGATAAAATTCCTAAAATGGACACATCACATAAGCATGTCATTATACACCTTCCCTAAGGACTAAACTATGCCGGTCTTTTCGCGGGGAATCAATCGGACCTACTACCCTATTCAAAGTCCAAAAAGCAACAGCCTATAGTCAATCATGTCATCATCGACCAGACCGAACTTAATCCGATTTCTCGAAAGAGTTCGACGGATTAAGCAAACAGACATGATTTGGTCGTTCTATTAAAAAAGAATTACACCATCTACACACGGGTTAGAAAATACCCGTACATCCGAGCCGAGCCTCCACACAAGGAAGAATTCCGGTCATTACCATACTAGAGCCACAATTGGATCGACCAACAAAATGCGAGGATGCTTCCCATTCCAATGGAGATCCGCACAATGGTGACATCAAAAGAAAGTCCTCCAAATGGAAGAGACCCTTCACTTATCAAAGGAATTGGAACACACGGAGTGTTTCATATGTCGATCTATGTATTTTTCACGGTGTTCACTATCCGTAAAAATTTAAAACTCCCGAGTTTGAAAAATATGACGGGTTAGGGGATCCTTATACACATTTAAAAGTCTTTATTGGAGAACCGGATCCCATGCAGAGGATGAAAAAACTCGAGAATGCAATTGTTCCAAAAGAGTCTAACTGGAGAAGCCTGCTCGTGGTACACAAGATTAGACAACTCCAAAATTCACAGTTGGGAAGAGCTAGCACATTCCTTCCTCACTCAATACGCTTTTCAAACTCGGATGGCTCCCCGATTGGTATCAAATTACCAAGATCAAAAAAAGTCTAATGAGTATTTCGAGAGTATGCCCAAAGGTGGAGACGCTTGGGCCGCCCAAGTTAGTCCTACTATGACAGAAATCTAAATGGTCATGACATTCATAGACATACAAGCTCCCTTCTATGAGAGAGTTTTAGCCAAGATCGCAAACCTGCTTTTTCTGAAATGGTTAAACACGGGAGATGGTGAAATGGGGTTGAAGTCGGGAAAGATTCAAGACCTAGCCGCACTCAAAGCTGTTGCTGATCACATCCAATCTGGAAATTATGGGAACAACTCCCGGAGGGTCCATAAAAAGAAAGAGTAAGATGTTTCCCTAATACTACAGGGACAAAAAGGTAATCAAAGTATGCCCATTCAAAGGAGAAACTACACTCCCTTTCCAGCACAGTTTGCAAACCCTCCAATACCAAAAGGTGGAGAAGTCAAACGCCATCGAGTGTTTACACCCTTAGGGGATACCCTCGAGAACATTCTTAATCTTTTGACAACACGTAAAGAAAATTACGCATCTTCTTCCACCACCAAATTCTAATGGACGGGGTTTCAATCTCGCTAGGAAATGTGCTTATCATGCCGGGGCACTGGACATGATACTGATTGTTGGGCCTTGAAACACAAGATCCGAGGACCTAATAGATAATGGAGAGATCGTAGTCACCAAACCCGATCAGCCTCACGTACAAGACAACCCTCTTCCTCAACACAAAGAAGAAGAGGTCAACATGATTAATTGGAGCAGTGGACAGAGTTCCAACTTCAGCTGTGACTCCCTCCAGACCGTCAAAGACGGTGATGACAGATGGGATTATGCTAAGTTCCAGTTCACAATGGAACGAAAGATGAAAGCTCTCTGTAAATAAATTGAGCAATTGGTGGAACTGGTGACTTATCACCATCAAGTGACTCGGCAATTAATCAGCCAGGAGCATGCCAGTCTCCTACCAATCATCATGAATATTCCCTCATCACTTTCAGAAAATGAAATGCTAGAAGACAAAGTGACGAAGAGAGCAAATGCCAAAGCCCGTCGGGATTTCGCCAACAAATGGGAATTCACCGATTTGGGCCAACCCATGGAGGAAATCCTTCACATGTTAATCAATGAAGGAAGGATCAGTTCCCTTCTACCTCCAATCAACCCCCGTTCGGGATGGTACAACTCTAATGGAGTATGTCAATACCACTCCCAATCTCGCGGTCACAGCACAGAAGAATGCTGGGCACTCCGCCACCTTATTCAAAATCTAATCGACAAGGTGTGTCGCGCTTGGCGGATAAACGACAACGTGTTCTGAGCAAGTGAGAATGCAGGCCCTACTAAATGGAAAAGTGTGGTTGAAGTTATATCTACTGAAGGTGAAGGGATTAATACTGTTTTTACAACACCGATAATTAAGCTCAAAGGAGGAAGCAATCCTTTGAAAATGGCCTCTCCTGAGCCAATCAACTTGCCATGCAGAGCACAATATCCTATTGTTAGCTTGCGCAAGGTTCCGTGGAATTATGGAGAAGGTGAAGGATCCACCTCACATACCACCGCCGCAGTTAATAGCGGAAAATCCACCGTATCTTCCCCATCGGGTGATGAACCCCACCACCAAATCAAAGGGAAAATACCCATGGAGAAGATTGAAAAAAAAATTCCTCCGCTACCGTGGGTCATAACGAAGCCTCGGTGGTTTTAAGCTTGAAGGAAGCTCCACCACAAATATCAATTTTGGACTTGGTCCTAACTTCCGAGAATCACCGGAATGTCTTGTTAAAGGGTTTGGAAGAAGCCTATCTTCCGACATCAGTGGATACAGAAAAATTTCAACACATGGTTGATCACATTTTCAACACTAATGTGATATCCTTCACTGATGATGACATACCGCTCGAAGGGACTGGTCATTGCAAATCGTTGCACATTGCGGTCTTGTCCTTCGGATATATGGTGGCTGGAGTCTTAATAGATGGAGGTTCCTCTCTGAATATCTGCCCATATGCCACCTTGGTGAAGATGAATATCAATCTCAATCGAATTCGGAGTAGCCATACTATCATCAAAGCTTTTGATGGAGCCCGCCGTAACTTGGTTGGAGTAATTGAGCTGCCAATCGAAATTGGCCCTCATACATTCTGCGTATCCTTCCATGTGCTTAGGATAGATTCGGGATACAACCTGCTCTTGGGACGACCATGGATCCACATGGCAGGGGCAGTCCCCTCCACCCTTCACCAATAACTGAAGTACATTATCAACAATAGCCTGGTCACGGTCAACGCTGAACTAGAGATTCCTCAGCATGGGGATATACTGTTCATCAATGCCAATGCAGACGTAGAACCAGTCAGTTTTCATGCTTTGGAAATAAGCAACACCCAATACCACGCTATTAGAGCACCATTGCTCGAACCCCACATTTCTGATGAGGTGATGTCAGCCACTCAAAAAATGATGTCGTTGGGTTATAAGCCAGGACAAGGGTTGGGTAAAGATGGCCAGGGTATCCAGTACCCCATTCGATTAACCAAGCAAGTTGGAACAGCTGGACTAGGCTATTCTGCCAGCTCTAGTAATAGGAATCCTCATAAGCATCAGCAGTTTCCTTTGGCTTCAACTATGTGGCGTTTGGCTTCGCCTTCAAACTCCTAGTCCACACAACCTCCAGTAAAGGTGCCAGCCAATGTCATGGCCATGTTATTTCCTAAGCCAAAACCGGTGGAGGAAAAGAAAATCGTTATTCCAGATCCCGCAATCGAAGAAGAGGAGTGGAGAATCAAGGAAAACGTTGTCCGAATAATGTCGGGCATGCACATCATCGTCCATGATGAACATACCAATAGATACACCCTAGATGATGATTGCCTTGACGTAATGGCCATCATTCGGGACAAGGAGGATGATGACAATCCTCCATCATCATGCGGTCCACCCCGACTTTACCCTTTACCGGTTGGAACAAAGATTCCTTGCTTTGGTCGACACAGGGTAAAGCGGGCAAAATTCTTTTCTCCTGTAGATACAATAACCGCTTACTTTTACATGCAATATTAGCGGTTTATTTTGCCAATATATGCTAACACCGTGTATGATCAACGATTTCATATATACTAAGTGAAAGCATATTTTGTTTCAGACTCAATTTAGATGTGCCTGTATTTGCGGATCGATGCCTCTCCTACACAAGGATTGTACCTTTGATGTATGAGATGAATTCAAATTGATGGATCCCGGATGACATTGAGGTGCCTCCAGAAATTCAAGAATGGGTCAAAGACAAACCCAAACCCAACCTTGATCAAACCACTTCTTTCAATCTCTAACCTTAGAAAGCCCTAAGTTAATCCAGTTGGTTCGACCTTACCCCAAACCAACGGAATGACACGGTTATGCTATTAACACAATTCCAGAATGTGTTTGCATAGTCTCATGAAGACATGGTGGGTTTATCCACTGACATTGTCCTTCATCGCCTTCCCATTAAAGAGGGATTTAAGTCGATCAAACAAAAGCTCAGGCGATTGAAACCTGAGGGGAGTTTAAAGGTGAAAGAAGAGATTGTGAAACAATTTCAAGCCGACATCATCATGGTGTCTACATATCCTGAGTGGATATCCAACATCGTGCCCGTACCTAAACCTGGAGGGAAGGTGCGAGTTTTTATGTGGATTACCGGGACTTGAACAAAGCTTGCTTAAAAGATAGCTTTCCCGTGCCATTTATCCACATTCTCATTGATAATACTGCTCAATACGACATGTACTCCTTTGCTGATTGCTTTGCAGGGTACCATCAGATCATGGTTGCCGAGGAAGATCGTTAGAAGACTGCTTTCATCACTCTTTGGGGAACTTTTTGCTATAAACGGTTGTCATTCGGCCTCATCAATGCCGGAGCTACCTATCAACGAGCTATGATGGCTCTTTTCCACAACTTAATGCATAAAGAGATTGAGATCTACGTGGATGACATCATTGTCAAGTCCCGGAAGGAGGATGACCATCTAGACCATCTCAGAAAGTTGTTCAACAAGTTGCGTAAGTACAACTTGAAGTTGAATCCAGCTAAGTGCGCCTTTGGCGTCAAGTCAGGCAAGTTGCTAGGATTTCTAGTCAGCCACAAAGGGATTGAGCTGGATCCTACCAAAATCCAAGCCATCACAGAAATGCCCATTCCTCAGACAGAGAAGGAAATACGTGGATTTTTGGGAAGGATCAACTTCATCAGCAGGTTTATCTCCCAACTCACGGCAACCTGTGAGCCAATCTTCAAGTTATTAAGGAAGAACTCCTCCATGAAATGGAATGATGAGTGCCAGAATGCCTTCCTTACAATCAAGAAACAGCTAGTCAAAGCTCCTATCTTGGTACCACCTGTGGATGATATTCCCTGCTCATGTACACATCCATAAGTGACAATGCCATGGGTCAGATATCTTTGAGACGAGAAAGACGATAAAGGCCAAGAACGAGCTATCTATTACCTCAGCAAAAGGTTCAGCAGCAGTGAACACAAGTACACTCTGATCGAGAAGACGTGTTGTGCTTTAACATGGGCTTCCATGAGGTTACAACATTACCTCCATGGTCACACAACCCATCTCATATCCCGCGTGGATCCTCTCAAGTACGTGTTTAACAAACCCATGTTGAATCGCCACGGTCGTCTGGATGGCGATTGATCCTACAACAATTTGACATTGTATATGTGACTCAAAAGTCCATCAAAGGTCAAGGAATCGCAGATCAACTAGCCGCCGCACCTTCAGGGGATTTCAAACCCTTGGAAACATATTTCCCCGATGAAGGAGTAATGATGATGCAAAAGAACACCATCTCCGCATAATACTGCGCCAATCATGGAAGATGTATTTTGATGGAGCCGTTAACATGGAAGGTTCTGGAGCTGGAGCAATTCTAGTATCTCGACACGGGAATGATTTCGCTTCTTTGTCAAATTACGATTTGTCGCCACCAATAATATCTGGTGAGTATGAAAGGCCGCCTCATGGGGCTAAAACTTGCCCGTTCAATGGGCATCAAGCGGTTAACTGTCCTTGGAGATTCAGAGTTGGTAATCAGACAATCCACCGGAGTCTATCAAACCAAGGAACTACATTTACTGCCTTACCATCGACAGGTTTTGAAGATGGCTTTGGAGTTTGAAGAAATCTCCTTTCTACACATTCCTCGTAATAGGAATGATTTCGTGGACGCATTAGCAACTTTGGCCTCCTTGATTCGCATATCAGACAAGGAACACTTGCCAAGTATCACAATTTCCCTGCACAAGGCCCCAGCCTATGGGAATTATGTTGGAGAAGTATCGGATGAGCTACCTCCCATCCAACCTCCTTGGTATCAGCATATCAAGGAATATCTGCGAGATGGATCTACACCCGCTGAGGCGAGCCTGACTAAGAAAAGGCGGATCCATCGACTTGCTATGAAGTTCTACTTGAGTGGAGATGCGCTCTATAAGAGAGATGCAGGACTAGGTCTCCTCAGGTGTCTAGACAAAGATCAAGCCCAAAGGCTTATGGATGAAATCCATGGCGGAGTCTGTGGCCCCCTCCTTATCAAGAAAGTCCCCAGGACGGGACATTATTGGCTATCTCTCAAGGCTGATTACCATGACCACGTCAAAAGATGCTATCAGTGCCAGATTCATGGGAATGCTATACACGCCCCTCCGCGGGAGCTCCACAATATGAGTTCGCCTTGTCCCTTCTCAATGTGGGGAATGGACGTTATTGGGCCCATTGAGCCTAAAGCCAGTAATGGTCACCGATTTATCTTCACCATGATCGACTACTTTACCAAGTGGGTAGAAGCAGCCTCCTTCCCCAGGGTCACTAAAGAAGTCATCATTGCTTTCATCAGAAACAATGTCGTTTGTCGATATGGACAACCAGAGGTGATTGTGTCGACAATGCCAAAAACCTCAACAACAAAATGATGGAGGAGTTATGCGATGAAATCCACATCAAACATCTTAACTCAGTCATCTATCATCCGAAGATGAACGGTACTGTTGAAGCGGCTAACAAAAATATCAAGAAGATTATGCAAAAGATGTCAGCCAACCACAAAGATTGGCTTAACCTGTTGCCTCTTACTCTATTAGCGTACAGAACCACAATGAGTACTTCAACTGGGGCAACCCCCTACGCTTTAACCTATTGGATGGAAGCAGTGCTCCCCATAGAAGTTGAGATGGAATCTCTCAGAGTGTTGATCGATGCTCAGCTGGATGAAAACCAATGGGTACAAGACAGGTATCACCAATTATCTCTAATAGATGAAAGGCGAACCGCGGCTATCTTCCATGGTCAGCTATACCAGCAAAGGATTGCCAGATCCTACAACAAAAAAGTCCGGCTACGGCAGTTTAAACAACATGACTTGGTTTTGAAGAAGATTCTTGACAACCAAGATCAGGCCAAAGGAAAGTTCGCTCCTAACTGGGAAGGCCTGTTTATTGTCAAAGAAGTATTGACAGGAGGCGCTCTCAGATTACAAGAAATGGACGGCGATGAATTTCCACAACTCATCAACTTAGACACCGTGAAACGGTATTATGTCTGAAGTAACCAGCAAACACCCTGGTGCATCATCATCAGGTCACCAGTCATTCCAGTTCTTTAACCCTTTACCACCTACAACTTGCTACACTTTGCCCCTCAGGGAAACATACTCTTCAAGCTAGCAGCCTGGCTTTCTCCTTTGCGCTCATACAACTTAGGTCATCCCACCGCGATTGAACTTCATTGCGTTCATAGATTTAGCTACCCATACATGGGATCAAACTTCTCCTGCCTGCAGTTTATCCTCAACCTAGGATTAAACTTTCTCCTCCCCGCACTCTGACCTGCACATGGGATTACGCTTTTCTTCTTGCCCTGAGGGGCGAACTATGTCGACCTGATCTCCTCTTCAATAGGAGTACGTAGGCAACCATGTTATATGGCCCGGTCGCAATAAAACAAAAATAACAAAAGCATTTCTACCTCTTCTCCTTACAAAAATAAAAACAACCAAAACATTCCTACACCATATCGGCCCGTATACGTTGAACCTCTTACACTAGGTTCGAACTACGCAGACCTGATCTCCTCTTAAATAGGAGTACGTAGACAGCCATTCATGGTGCGGTCTCACCCCCTACCAAAACACAAACCATTGTCAGCGGGTATTGGGATTCTCTTTCAATCCACTACATTTCATTCGGCCCAGGACGAAAGGGATGGAATTACTCAAGTCCTCCCAAATAGGAGATTCGGCGACCATCTAAGCTGCGGTCATACCTCGAAGAGCAATACTAAACCATAAGAGGTGGAATTAACTAGGCTTCTCCTAAATAGAAGTACTGGCGACCATCTGTGGTTCGGTCAATCTCAAAGAGGAAAGCCACACTCCTCTCCACATTTCTATTCAGAAACAAGTCCCAAGACACCAAAGATGGTAGGGATATACATAGATCGATGATCCATTCTAAAATATCCAAAGACAGCTCAATGTCTATCCACCAAGGAAGAATTCAGAATTCATCCAGATCACAAGCCCCGAAGCAGCAGGCAAAATATCAAGCAAATAGCAAGGCATATCTAAAAGGGAAGTGATCCAAAAATATATTTCCCTATCATATATAATGCTGTTTGATATATATACAATGTGAATCGTATACATGACAAAATGGCTAAGCTTTAGTCATGCAAGTAAATACAAGATCATCTACTTAATCGAGGTACATACGAGCTAGCAAGACCAACATGGCATCCCTCTCAGATGAAGGAGGTAAAGCTGTAGTCTCCTGGATAAGAATATCCACACGACCCAACAGATCTGTAGCCATCTGCATCATCTCTGCGATCATACCAAAGGTGGTAAGGACCTCACTGCAAGATACTATCTGTGATAGCCACATCCGAGGCGAGATATAGCACTATCTCGCTCAACTATCATCTGCGTCTCGTCGACTGGCCTCATCCCGCTCAACAACAATGCATCTCTCTACGAAGCTAATGCCTCGTCTCTCTCTAATAGGTGGCGTCCCTCACATCAAGAGCGATCGACATCATATATCGAATCTGGTCTCTCTCAAAGGTCATCAGATGAAGACTCTGCTCTAAATACTATGCCGAGTGCTAGATCACAAAAGTACTGGTACTAGGAGAATCTGGAAGAAATGCTGGCAACCCAACATCGGTATCCTCCTCGATGTAGTATCAATGTCCTCTATAGGCTCTACATCGTCTAACTTTCAATCTCCCAGATTGCAAATATCGCTGCGGTAGATAAAACCTCCGTCTCCATCCATGCGGAGTACTCTGCGGAATAACCGGGACGACTGGCAGGAAAAGTAACTAGCTCACACTGATCCCAGCAAGCGTATACACGAGATCGGTCCTCGGCTGAGAGGTATCGAGAAGTCGAAGACGACCGCCGCCTTCTCGAAAGGGACGAAAATCCTGAACTGGTCAAACTGCGACATCACGGCCAATGGATGATAAGTCGTCACGCCCCTCAATCCAGCCAAAGGGAGGAAATCCATGTCCGGAGCATGAGTAATGAAGTTGTATGGTGAGTAAAGCCCAGAGCACAACAATATGTTAAATGGATCTCGGATATCTGCCAAAAATGCGGACCAGGACTGAGCATCTACACACTCCGATGGCTGAAAGGAATACGACATAGCCACCTCATGGGAGAAACAATACCCGTCTTAGTCTAAAAGGTACCAACTGGTCGCATAAATGTGACATAAAACACACATACTGACATGATCAAACTCCTCAGAAACACACACCGACGGGTAAGTACGATAGTAGGACGCTGATCGCAAGGTCTCTGCCACGATCATAGGTACAATGGTACGACCCTCCCTGAGAGCTCTCACCGCCATGATAACGACTATATCTATCTCATCCATGTACCGCGACATGTACACGTATGACAGTACACATAGTATCAGTACATCAACTCTGGCCGAACGCCAATGATCCTCCAACACAGTGAAATCCCCTGAATGTCGTGAGTAGCTATCCTCCGCACCAAATCATCACCTGTAAAACGCCGAGAGATCACATGGCGGATGTCGACTCATCTCGCACCACTCTGCGCCTCAATCCGGTGAGAGTCATGAATCGCCTCACTCATGTCTCCCAAAGCCATGTGTACGCAAGGTCGGTCTAGGCGGCGATCGTCAAACGGGCATACTCCTCTAGAGTAGGAGTCAACTCATGGGTGCCAAAGCGAAATACCTGCCTATCAGCTATCCAATGCTCTAGCATCCCATTTACAAATCCTGAAGGAACCTAAAATGCCAAAAGGGTCATGGTATGCTGCAATAACAGATCTACAGTCACCCTATCTGGTGGTGACATGCTATCGTACCACGAGCGCATACCCAATACCACTATTGACGGTGGGGTATGATCTATACGGCTAACTATCGAAGAAGACATCTGTGCGGGCCGTGTCATAAGACCATCTAGGGGTTAATACCGAGTATCTCTGGACATACATACATATGCATAACTTGATACATGCATAACAGATAATGTATGGCAATATGATATAGGGAATGAAAAAAAAACGGTGCATACATTCCTAAATATATCATCATCTAATACATCAGCTCTATACAGCTACCAGTACATGAAAATGGGGCACAAATGCCCTACTACTAACAGAGGCCTATCTAAAGATATAGCGAGAATGGGGAACAGGCACCCAATATCTAACAGAGGCCTATCAAAAGATATAGCGAGAATACACATCAGAAGAAGACAATGGTCTCGATGTCCACATCCTCAATCTTGTCCACCTGATGTAATTCCTCCTGAGTCACTGGATCTCTATCAACAGGGATGTCAGGCCTATAAAGGGGAGGATCTGCGCTGGCAAAACCAAATGGGTCATCTGAGGGGCCAGCACCTGAGCTGGAAGGAACAAATGTCTCCGCCTCTGCTAGATCTCTGCCCAAATGCCGAATAAATATCATGCTCGATCCAACCGTCGGTCAAGCTATCAATCTGGGTCGATGAGTTTGAGTTCGGACACAAAGCCACCCAATCCGTCATCATCAAAGATCCTGGAACCATGTCCCCCATAAATCGTGTGGCACGGATCGGGCCACCAATAATCGAGAGGAGCCACCAGTACGAATATCTCCACGAGTATATGGACCCTCAGACAAATTAAAACCGTCAACTCCCAACAATGGAATATCAATGGCGGGTGACTGTGACACAGGCCAATGACGCCTAACAGGAGGCAAGATCGGTATACGAATCTCTCCTGTGGTGCTCCTAATAACACGCTTCTCTAAATAGAGCTCCCACCTCCTTCGGTGAAAAGAGGAAATCTCCGTGGAAATCAAATACTCTACTCCAAAGAGGGTGTCCATCCTCAAAATCGATGATCAAATGATCCCCGAATATGGAAGCCATGTGATGGCATCGGTACCGTCAAGAACTCCAACAAGAAGGCAATGGCGAAGCCCTCGGATACTGGACCTCTGGCAAAATAGAATGATGCCATCATCGTCCTCGTGGATAGGTATCTAAGCCTAACACACTCATAGGACGCAAACATGGAAGCCTCTCATAGGCCCAAAACTGCCAACACAATGGCAAAACATCTGCTATCAGTAAACACTCTTAACCTGTGAAAGGAAAAGATAAGAGAAAATACTCACCAACAAAAACGGGTAAAATCCTAGCCAAGCCTCGGTCAAACCCTGTGAGCGCAGACGCATGCCCCGGAGGAAATAGGCAAAGGTGTAAGAGCCCCAATCGTACTCTCCTATACGGTCCACATCGCGTGTGGCGCTAACCAGAACGAAAGATACCGTAGAAGAGTTATCTGCTATGAAGCAGCCTCGAATGATTATCAGGAACAATTGCCGCAGAACGCGATCCCTGATCCTGACATCATTAGGCATGGGCTCACTCAATAGCCCGCTCATAACATCTACGCTCAAAGGACCTGAACGGACAGTCCTACCTTTGAGCGCACCCGCCGGAACTCCTAACAAGGACCGAATGGCAGTAGGGGTGATATTCGCCATGCAAGGAACTGGATCCCCTCCAAACTCCATACCTGTGATAAATCGCCAATCCATAGGCGTCATCATCACCTCGCAATCCAGCAGGTGGAGTGACTGAGTCTGATGAAACCATCGCTCGAACAATGCCCCGAGGTAACCCGTGGACAACGACGGGAAGGATAGAGAAAATGCCCCAAATCCCCACTCATGCACTATCGCTTCTATAATCGGGATGAAGCGCTTTGGTACATGGAGTGGATGCTAAACCAGCCTCCCAGGTCGTGTAAACACGGAACCTGCATGAAGCACGATCAACATCGAGACCCTTTTAATCCTCATCAATAGGAAAGAAGGAAGATAAAGTCTAACGTCATACCTCGTTAGCATGCAAGTACATAGATGGGTGTCTACCCAAATCACCTAGCAACTCTGGGTTCACCACCGGATGCTCTAAGCTCCTCGCGAGGGATATGTACAGCAGAGTGGGATCCTCAATATCCACCTCCTCGTCCTCAACGCCTGGAACCTCTACCGGACGGATTTAATCACGGCCTCCACCAACCGACGAGGTCATGCGACGAATCTGGATGAGGCACTTTAGAAGCCCTCCGCCGTACGCCAGAGGCGATCCTGTAAGAACTACTCGGCTAATCCGGATCCATAATATCTGGACAACAAGTCTCCAAATCACCTCAGAAAGGGTGTGGTATTGCCTTACCTGGAGCTTTCTAAAATGCATTATATGACTATATGCATGCATGCATTTACTTTAATATATATATATTAGAGTTAGAATGCATGACTACCCAATGCCTACATTTGGAAAAATTTCGCCATAGTCCCTTTGAAAATAGGACTATCCACATGCATGACAGCATGTCTAGGTGGCCATTCAAGAAGCACACCGCCTCTAAAGTCATATACATAATATATGCATTAAAAATCAAACTCATCATGCATAAGGCCAACCTCAATGCTAGGAGTATCTTGCCTTTCTACCTTTTGTTCATTGGACCTCAAATAGGACAAAAAATAGCAGAAAAAGGTGCCAATTTGACTGTCTCAGAAGTTAAATTTTTTCACATCATTATGCTTAGCATGGTTTAATACTAACATTTACTATGTTGAATATTTTTTATTAAGTCATTTGTGCATACATAATCACTACTATGTGTTTAGATGCATTTCGTGCAATATCTCACAATCTAACGGACAGAAACTGGAAAAAAAATACATGCATGCGTTACTAGAATAGTGTAGAACACTTGTACGGTGACAGAATTTGCAGAAAGCAGCCCGAACTCAACAAATCTGAAAGTGGCTCGCGGTTTTTCTAAAGTGAAACAAGTTGAAAGTGACTTGTGAAGTGAAGCTTGCTGGGATTTATCATCCATGCTCGGTCAGCAGCTCCACCACTGCTACCGTAGAAAGGTACACCATGGCTCCTCTATGGGTCCCACCCTCCCACTTCGGTCCAGTTCGAGTTGAAACAGAGTTCTTACGGGCTAGAAAGGTCAAATCGGAAATAAAAATGCAATGCGATTGAGCAAAACAACATACAATCCTGGTCTTCTCAGATGAGACTTTGAATCTGCACATCACTCATTGGTAGTCACCTGAACACAAGGTATACTCTGCCAATGACCTCAGTTGTTGCAAATCACATTTGGCAATACCTTATATAGGTCCGATGCCGCCGACTCTGGGTCGTTACCCTACATGAGTCCCCGACGGGGGTTACAACGTAGATCCCCGGTGGGGGTTACAACACGTTCATCCGTTGACAATTGTATCAACGAAGGTCAAGCAACCTTGACATCATTTCAGCCGATAGCGTTTAAACCTGTCAGAGCTATAGAGCTGTTCGAGGTTCTCATACCCAGATGGTCATATTCCCCAGCGGATCCCCGGCGGGGGTCACAATGCAATGCTCCGTTGATCTACACGTCAGCAAATGTAAAGCAACCTTGACGATCTCCTCACAGAGTTTCAGCCGTTGATTCACACATCAGCAAAGGCCGAGCAACCTTGACAGCATATCCCACAGGATGTTTCAGCCGTTGGTTCACAAGTCAACGAAGGTCAGGCATCCCTGACAGCATTTGTTGTTGGCAGTAAATCCAACAGAATCATAACATATTCTGGCGATACTAACCAGGAGAGGTCAACATTATCCAAGAGGATAGATGATGGAATATGTTATACACATCCTCAAATAGATCAAGCTTTATCCCCACGGATCTCTTACACAAGATATACCCTTCAAAGATCAAGTCGTTATCAAGAACACAGGAATTTGGTGATAACTCCAACACCAATATCCTAACAGATTCGGCTTGCACATCAGATCTGGTCAGTATTGCCAATCCCCAGTTGAAGCAATAGGGAACCAACAATCATCCCCAACATGTTGGGCCTCAACCCCGTACACATGCATCATACATTTGCATCATGTTACTACCCTTAGCACCATGTTTATCTTGTTGCGTTTCAAGTGTCTAAGATTCTTTATCCTACCCATACATCGCCATGCATGAGTATGATAAAGAGGGGCATCTGTAGACACTCAAAATTTTTTGTACTACTGTTACTAACATTACAGGAGGACATATTCGTCTTTTAAGAGAGAACCCTGAAAGACAATCCAAATCCACACCGGATACTACGGAAGTTCAAAGATTAACCCCTGATCGCAATGATCTGGGAGTAGCAGTTTCAACCTCGGATTTAACCCCAAGACTGCGAGATATAATCTTTGGAACACACCGGAGAAGACCGATTAATCTCAAAGATAACTCCGAGGTATCCAGTTTCAGTCCCAACCATGGGAATAGCCACCAACCTTGGTGATAACCCCAAGGAATGCAGTTTCGGAGATAACCCCTAAATGCTTGTTTTAAATGCCATCGGCTTCAATCTCAAAGACTCACAACGAAATACACTTTGTGCCAACACAAAGAATCGTGACGGGAAGACAGGCACACCTCAAAGATGACAATGAGGATCTTCAACAAATGCAGCAGTCAAATCTCAGCGAAGTCTAAGAAACGTCTGCTTATCGGCCCAATCTAGCAGTAACACCGGTGAGGGGAAACATCACCATCTCATCCAACATGATGCCACGTCTCGTCTCTGCGCAACAATGTCCCACAAGGCTAACCAATCCCAAGTGACTATTGTGCGGGGTAACGGATGAAAGTTTAAGCTTGGAGACCGGAGGGCATCGTCCCATCTTTAAAGACTTCGTACAAACTCTAATCCCATGCCATCGTACAATTCTCGACAACAGCGGTCCGAAATAGGTCCTGAATACCTCAAAACAGATGCCCGAATTGTACTTCTCAAAATTCGAGTGGACATTACAATGCTTGAGTGCACGTACTTCGAGACGACCCGACCCGGCAATCCGGCCGACCCGACCAGACCGCCCTCTGGTACACTGCGGCTCAAATGGCAGTACACCTATGACACCTTTTGCCTATAAATAAGAGGCTTGGGGTGCTGATTTTTAAGAGAAAAAAGACGGGGAAACCCTGCACAATTTGCTCTGCACTCGCCATACAATGTATTTTCCCACTTTCAAACACCTGTGAGCTCATATATAGCCTCTTTTGTACCCACAAAAGCCCAGTGTTTACCCACTCTAAAGATATAGAAGCCCTTTTTATCAGGCAGCTGTAAGCCTTCTCACACACTTTAGAGTCTTTCTCCTCATCTTTGCACACACCCTTCTACACGTTGAGAGTCGTGTTGCTTGCTTTTGCCCGAACTTCGGTTCGTGGTTTCCTTCCAGTCTGTATATATATTATATATTTATATATATATTGACTAACATTATCGAGTTATGCCTCGATTGAGCCTAGACTTCGGTTTGGAGCATTTAATGCTTTAATATATGTATATATACTTATATATATTAATTGTCTGTCGAAATTTGTTCGATGAGACTAAACTTCGGTCTGGTGCGTTTATTCGCTTATATATATATATATATATATATATATATACACACACTTATATATATCAACTGTGTGTCGGACTTTGTTCGATGAGCCTAGACTTCGGTCTGGTGCGTTTATTCGCTTTTATATATATACTTATATATATCAACTGTGTGTCGGACTTTGTTCGATGAGCCTGAACTTGATGCAGTGCGTTTACTCGCTTTTATATATATATACTTATATATATGAACTGTGGTCGAACTATTTTCGATGAGCCTGGATTTTACATCCGGTGCGTTTATTGCTCTCTTATATATATATATATATTTGTTTTGTCCTGCCTGGAGTTCCCTTCGTGGCAGTTGATAGTTTTTATAGCTTTCTTTACATTTCGTCCTGCCTGGAGTTTACTTCGTGGCAGTTGACCGCATTTATTCTGACTTTATTTACATTACATCCTTTGAGTTTCCTTCGTGGCGGTTGACCGTATCTACAGCTTTATTTATATTTCTGATCCACCATGGAGGTGCTTCGTGGTTGGTGATCTTGTCTGTATATATATATATTTACCGCTTTTATATACATACCTGCTTATTGCTTTTATACAAATTGCAATATTCTGTGCGCCTAGGAATCATGTGATCACAGATTCATCTCATTGGATCTAGATTCGGTTCCCTTGATGGACATTTTCAGCTATAAGCAGCTTGTAAATTATTCTGCGATGTCTGTATTTCCTCAGATGGTTTCTATACGCACGAGGAAGTCGGCATTATTTTTTTATATATATTATTTTCGTACGGATGCTTCGCATTCGTCAAATAAAATCAATCCAAATTACTCACTTAATAAAAATGGGAGTGTAAAAGGTCTCAATTCCTATTGAGCATCAGGGTTTGAAAAACCTCTTTTATAAAACATCATTGCCATATCTTGCTAAAAACTGAATTTTTACATAAATTCAAATCCTATGTATATAGGTTCGAAAGAGGCCTCACACAACTTTCATATAACAGCACATTGACCCACACACACACACACACACACTCTCAGATAATAGTTTCTTGAAAAGAGGCGGTCACCGTGGTAACACGGATGTCGGGGGGTGCCTAACACCTTCCCCCCGCACAACCAAGTCCCCGGACCCTAAATGAATCTTGGTTTCGCCGACCCGTATATCAGTGTCACATCACTGGGTCAATGTGCAAACCTTTTCTCGGTTGTGTTGGTACAACCATTTAAAAAACCAACTGGCGACTCTTAACAGTCCCATCGTCGACATTATACATGTTGGACCTTTTTCACTTGTTTTTTCAAACAAATCTCACCTAAAATGAGAATACCAAAGAACAAGTAACGGAAAGGGACATCCAAAAATCCCGACGTCGACAGGTAAGGGGTGTTATTCTTTCTTATTCATGAAGAGAACTGTTGTTATTCCATTGCTTATTATTATGTTGGAATAACCTGTATACGCGGTCTACCCTATACTTGGTGACATTCTTCTTATTATTCCGTCTTTACTATATTCATTGGAATATCCTCCACGTGCGCTTTCTGTGGGACCTAATTCCGTTTTTATTATTCTGTTGGAATATCCTATCTGTGCGTTTTACACCGGACCTGATTCCGTCTTTATTATTCATTGGAATATCCTCACATCAGACGCTTTACAGGACTGGTTCCGCTTTATTATTATTTTGTTAGAACATCCTCGCTTGGTGCGAATTTCGCTTTGACCGGTTCCGTTATTTAGTATTCTGTTAGAATAACTTTGTCTGTCTGAATCACCGCATGCATGGTGATTTCTTTTGTTATTCCATTCTTTATTATACTCAGTTGGTTAAAGTTTTGACTTCTATACTCCATGAAATTAGTAGAATATCCTTGATATTTGCGCTTCATCCATAGATTTTCATGGAAATATTCTTCTGATCATTCTTGAATTTTACTCTACAAAGCAGTATCATGTTGACAATTTGGACATTAGTAGTTCTTGGACAAATTAATTCTCGAACTTGTTTTATTGAATTCTTATATCATTGTCATCATCCTCATGTTTATATTATGTTGAAAGTCATCTGTGGCCTGTAGTGCATAGATGGACTTGGTATAATTATGACCAGGGATTATTCGGTGTAATCATGATCGTAATGTTACAAATGATGTGGTAAAAGTCCTCATTGGCCCGTAGTGCATTGATGGACAGTTGGCCCGTAGTGCATGGATAATTGTGGTCGTGATACTAAAGAATATCCTTGGCCGTAGTGTAGGGGTGATTCGATGATGTGAAATATTTATTAAGTTGAGTCTCAGCGATAACAGTGATGAAAAACCTTTTTAGTCATAAAAGATAGTAGATTTTATTTTCTACTTGACTCTTTTAATGGATTGCTTGTTCATTGTAGTTAAACTTGATGTCTATTATATTTTTATCGGTTTAACATCGTTGAAACTAATGATAATTTATTCGCATTATCTTAGTCATAATATTTCTTCTTGGGCTAGTTGAGCTCACCCTTTCTTTCACTTTTTTCTCTTGAAATGAGAATATAAATTTGGAGCGAGTCGGGGAACAGTGATGGTCCGAGAGGATAGCATTAGTAGTCCTCACTATTCTGTGAAATAGTGTGATAATATTTGTAATGAGGACTCCTTTTGAGTTTGTATAATCTCTAGTAGACAATATTTGTATTCAAACTCACAGTTTATGTTTTATCGTATTGTACACGATAGTTGTATTAGTAAGTTGTATTTGAATTCTGTACCATGTATCTGGCGACCCAAGATGGGTGATGTATACCTAATTTTGGGGGCGTCACATCCATCATGATTCTATGTTTTAAGTCAGAATAGTTAGGAACACAAAGTCTGGAGTTGACTCGAAATATTCCTTCTTCATCGATTCTTGCTTCTGGAATAGCACCTTCTTGCACTTTCTTCTTCATACGCATCAGGTCCATGTCCGTAGCTTGAGCAACTTTAACTTTATCGATTAAAGTTGGTTCTACTCGTATGCTTGATATCATCACGTGGGTACTTGGAGCCTTTACCTCTATCTCCATCCTTTGCAAGTCATACAAAATGGGCCTCTGTGTTAACAACATTGCACTCGTACCCGCATATGATCTTCTACTCAATGCGTCAACTACCACGTTTTCTTTTCCAGGATGGTATTGGATGGTATGGTCATAATCTTTCAATAACTCAAGCCAACGTCGTTGCCGCATGTTGAGTTCCTTTTGGGTGAAGAAATATTTGAGGTTTTATGATCTGTATAGATCTCCACTTTCTCCCCATACAGGTAATGTCTCCAGATCTTCAACGCGAAAACGACTGCTGCCAACTCCAAATCATGAATATGATAATTCCTCTCATATTCTTTGAGTTGTTGCGAGGCATAGTCTATGACTTTCCCATGTCTCATGAGAACACATCCTAACCCTTTGCCTGAAGCATCGCTGTAGATAACAAATCCATCCGAACCAGATGGTATTATCAGAACAGGTGCTGAAATGAGTCTCCTCTTGAGTTCTTGAAAACTCTTCTCACAATCCTCGCTCCAACCGAATTTTGTATCTTTACGAGTCAGTTGAGTTAACGGAGTAATGATTCGAGAAAATCCTTCCACGAATCTCCGATAATAACCAGCTAAGCCCAGAAAGCTACGTACTTCGGTCACCGACTTTGGTTGCTCCCAACTTTGTATTGCTTCAATCTTCGCCGGGTCAACAGATACTCTATGTTTTGACACCACGTGCCAAAGGAATGCTACTTCCTCAAGCCAGAACTTGTATTTCTTCAGCTTGACATATAGCTTGTTACCACAAAGCCTTTGAAGTACTAGCTTCAAATGGTGCTCATGATCTTCACGGCTTTTAGAATAGATGATGATGTCATCAATAAAGACAACAACGAAATGATCCAAATATTCTTTGAACACATGGTTCATCATATCCATGAAAGCAGCAGGAGCATTAGTCAATCCAAAAGACATGACTAAGAATTCATAATGCCCGTACCGAGTTCTGAAGGTAATCTTTGGAATATCCTTAGTTTTAATCTTCAGCTGATGATATCCAGAACGACGATCAATCTTTGAATAGAATTGTGCTCCTTGCAACTGGTTAAACATGTCATCAATACGAGGTAGCGGATACCTATTCTTGATGGTGACATGGTTCAATTCCCGGTAGTCAATACAAAGTCGCATACTCCCGTCTTTCTTCTTTACGAATAAAACATGAGCACCCCAAAGTGATGTACTAAGACGAATGAAACCGATGTCCAACAACTCCTGTAGTTGGACCATTAACTCTTGAAGTTCAATAGGAGCCATTCGATTTGGGGTTTTACAAATGGGCTTTGTACCAGGTTCAAGATTAATAAAGAATTTAACTTCACGTTCTGGGGGTAGACCAGGAAGTTCTTCAGGAAATACGTCAGGAAATTCACTAACAATAGAAATATTATTCAAATCTGACGTGTTTTTGTTCAAGTTCGTGACATGGGCTAATAAAGCTTGACATCTTTTTTTCAATAAATGAATAACTTTATGGCTTGATATGACAGTGATTGACTTTAGTGGTTTGGTTGCTTGAATTCGCATAATAGGTTGGTTAGGAATATGAAACTAACAACCTTACGAAAACAATCAATTTTGGCATGATGAGTAGTTAACCAATCAATCCCTAAAATCACATCAAAAGCAAGTATCTTTAAAGAGATAAGATCAACAGGTAATGTGATGGTGCCAACTTGGATCAAACAAGATTTATAAACAGTGGATGTAATGAAAGTTTCTCCTAATGGAGTCTCCACAGATAATTCAAAGTCTAATTTCTTCGGAGTCAAGTTTAAACGTTGAGCACAAGCAGGAGAGATAAAAGAATGGGTAGAATTGGCATCTAATAAGGTATAAACTTCGTAAGAGTTTATGATTAGCTTACCCATGATCACCTCGTTCGGGTTTCTCGCGTTTTGGCCAGTCACAACAAACGCTTTTTCAGGAACCGCTGACTTTGACTTGTCTGGAACAGCCTTCAGAGTCACCATTCCCGCTGGACTCGATTTCGCTACAAGATAATCTCTAGCTATATGACCTTCCTTTAATGGTTTGGTTGTTTGAATTCGCATAATAGGTTGGTTATGAATATAAAAACTAACAACCTTACGAAAATAATCAATTTTAGCATGATGCGTGGTTAACCAATCAATCCCTAATATCACATCAAATGCAAGAATTTTCAACGAAATAAGGTTGGCAGGTAATGTGATGGTACCGACTTGAATCATGCAAGATTTATAAACAGTAGATGTAATGAAAGTTTCTCCTAACGGAGTCTCAACAGATAAGTCAAGGTCTAACTTCTCCGGAGTCAAGTTTAAATGTTGAGCACAAGCAGGAGAAATAAAAGAATGGGTAGAACCGGTATCTAATAAGGTATAAACTTCGCAAGAGTTTATGATTAGCTTACCAGTGATCACCTCGTTTGGGTTCCTCATATTTTGTGCAGTCACAACAAACGCCCTTCCAGGAACCACCGACTTTGACTTGTCCGGGACAACCTTTGGAGTCACCATCCCCGTTGAACTTGGTTTCATAACTAGATAATCTCTAGCTATATGATCTTCCTTTCCATAGTTATAACACACCTTGGATTGTTGTGGGCAGTTTGGGCTGATGTGTCCCTCTTTCCCGAATTTATAATAAATGACCGGTGCTCGTTCTTGTGACGGCCCCAAAATAGGTCCACACGACCCATTCTGAGTCGCCAGATATCGCACTATAAAAATCAAATATAAACTTCATTTATACAACTGTTGAACTGTCGTGCAGAGTACGACAACAGATAAGCTGTGAGTTTTAATATAAATATATATAACTCTCGTGGTGCCTTGACCACAAGACCTTACAATGGTACCTTACATAAATGTACAGTCAATAATTGTTTTAGAAATTAAAATCTTTGGAAAATACTCAAGGAAACCTTTGTACATGGGAGGCCATGCGTCTAGGTTATGATAGATATCATATGTAACGCCCGAGAATTTTGAATTTTGAATAAATTAAATTTTTATTTGATTATGTGGATTAAATGAATTTAATTGAGTTATTATGTGAGTAAGATGTTCGAAGGTCGTTCTATGACCTAGAATGTGCGGATGTGGTTAGTATTCTGGCTTTGTATTAGAATTAATTGTTGTGAATTATCAAGACGAAAACGAAGGTTTTTCGAGAATGTTTGCGTAAAACACTATTCATCCAATTTCGTTCGGAGCTAGGGTTTGAGATTCTGAGAAATGCGTAATGATAGAATACGAAGATAGTATGGAATATCCGATAATAATTCTGTTATGGCAAACGAAGTTTTTGCTTGCGGACGTAAAACCTAAGGGTTTGTGAAAGAGGTTTCCGAAAGGGAAATGCAATGCGTATAGTCGTTTCAGATATTATACGTATGGAATGCGAGTATTATACTAGTATGAATACGAGTATGGTATGAAGAATAGTAAGATGTATTATACGAATAACGTATGAGTATTAGACGAAGAGATAACGTGAGTAATACGCGTAGAATACAAGTCGTATTAATGGAGTATAAGTTAAAGGTTGGTATAGCTTAATTGGACTTAAACCAATAGCAAGCCCAATGAATTATATGAGAAAGCCCAAGTTAAAGCCCAACATTTATTAAAGTCAAGCCCAATCCAAAGAATTGAACCGCGGGTCGAACCGGTGGGTCATGGGATGGGTAAAACCATGGGACAACCCATGGGGTGATCCACAAGAGAGTGGGCCGGCCACTTGATGGCCAAGCAAAGTGACAACTTGCTCACCAAGTACTTTACTTGGTGGCAAAGTTGACAAAGGAGGTGGAATAGTAAGGAGGTGGGAGTTGGACATTTTTGCCCTCACTTTGGTTTTCTATATATACAAAGCTAGAGTTGGCATTTTATGGTTTTACAAAGCTTGTCTAAAGATATAGAGAGAGAAAGAGCTAGAATCATAAAATCCTTCTACTTCCAAGTAAACCAATAGTAGTTTATCAAGAACGTGAATTACTTCAAAGGTAAATTCTTATAAACCGTAATCTTCATCTTTTTATCGATTTCTTTCTCGTAGAAGAATCGTAGATTGGTGGAGCATGTTTATTAAGGAGATATAAGGATGCCTATTAATGACCAAATCATTGATAGGTCATGACCAAATAGAAATCATAATTGTTTACGTGAGTTAAAAACCATAAACGTCTTGAACGTTAACTTAGTTATTAATGAACGTTTTAAAAACCGTTATAGCTAAGGAATGTGCCTATTGTTTGGTTAGGATGACTATGATGAATAAATGGAGTTTTCCATTTGATTTGGCTTATAGAACACGAGTAGTGAAGTTATGGTGAATTTTGCGAAAATAGACGTTAAACGTCGAAAACGTAAAAAGCCCAGATTAAAGGTCAAAAGTTGCCGTGTGACTTGAAAACGTTGGTTTCCAATGTCAACACGTGAGATAAGGTAATTAAGAGTCGTTGGCGAAAGAATCGTCGCATTCTGACTTATAACGAAGAAAACGAGTATTGAACGAACGAAAACGTTAAACGAACGCTTAAAAATGAACTTAAAGGTGAATTCCGAGTTAACGGATTCGAAAATGTGAAATTCTTATATGAACACGTAAAGGATGTGATTTGTGACTTGTAGGCTTTCGAATAGGTCAATTCGGATGTAAAACGAACAAACTAGGAAGCCGGGATTTTCGTTAAGAAACTAAACTGCTTTTTGCCAATGGCGGTGCACAGACTCGTAGCGCGCTTGCCAAAACCAAGATAGTGGTGGTGGCGCCATGACTGAGACTCGTAGAAGTACCCTCCTTAACTCGCGCCATGATGCCTACTAAAAAATACAAAGGATGCTTGCGCATGCATGATGCTTACTGCAGATGAAAAAATGTTGGCCCGAGTTTAGGTTTTGTTCTATTTTGAATGTTGACCTAAAGTAAGACATTAAAGGTACTTTATGTACATGATAAGACTTACCTTAAATCACTTATAAGGTGTTAATGTAAGAAGATCTAGTAAGGTTTAATAGAAATTAAATGAAGAACACGAAGACGTATTAAGTAAACCGTGAATGACGTTCAACGTTGGTATTTAACCAATAATGATTGAATGTCGGATAATGACGTAAGAACGTTAATGAGACGTAACAAAGTATAGGAAGTCAAATCGACTTTAGTAACGAAGTTAATTCAATTAAGACATAGAAGAGAAAGAAGTTGGTTAGAACCGTAAAGTTAGTTTGTTTGATAACTAATTACAGTGTGCTATGTGAATATCTCATGTAGATCCTGTAAAGACTGAGAATAGTTGAATTGTATATTCGAAGACGCTTGAAGGCAAGTCTTTCTTAAATGCTTTTCTAACCTTCGAGTTAGCCAAGTTTGTACGTGATGCATGTTATACAATGCATGAATGATTTTAAAGAAAGAGTCGATGCCTGTTTTTACTCGACTAGACTAATACTGAAGAGTTGATTGATTTGTTTACAAGTCTTTCGATAAAGAACTGTTAACGCTATCCTATGCCAAGTATTTGGTACGAATATAAAGGTGAGTTTGTCTATGTACAAACAAAAGTATTTTTCATCGATTATTCGATGGGCACGCGAGGTTACCAAATGTTGAACGTAAATACGTTTAACGTAAGAGTGTTGATCAACATAGAGTACAATAGGCTGATCACCTAGAAGTGCTCGTAAGTAAAGACGGGTGGATGGCCTTAGTGCCGGATTTCCTTTTCAAGTATGAAAACGAAAAGAGTATGTTCATGGTCTATTGACCGGTTCATCATTCCTAAGCTATTATATATACTTTGGAATTGTTGTTATGAGAAGTACTAGTCAAATGTTTCGTAGTGCTTCATAGATAATTGTTCAGATATGGAATTAAAGCATGTAATTGTTAGTGTGATATTCATATGATTCTTTGTGAAGACTTGCTGAGCTAGTTATGCTCATTCTTGCTTGAACCATATGTTTGCAGCTAAAGCCGAACGAACTGAGAGTTATAAGAGAGATAAAGGAAAGGTTAAGATGGACAATTAATCGTCCTGTAATAGACTAGTGTATTTGTATGTAATATACTCGTGAAGAACAACGAATGTATTTGGTTAATGAACCTGGGAAAGGATTTATTATAAATGTAATATAAAGATAGTAATTATACTCATTTTGTTATTATCTCAATGGAATGATTGTATGGATTGTAGTATCGTGGAGCACCATCTGTCGGGTTGGAAGATACCTTGATTTGGGGGCGTCACATCATATGTGCACAGAATTATCCTTGGTTGACCTAAAAGTCCCCAAAGAAAAACAAGAAGATTACTATCATCTTCTTTCCAATGGTGAGTCTTCTCTTGACATATAATTATCTCCGTTGTCTCCAAGTGAAAATTATATTTCAAATAAACTCCAAGATCATATAGTTAGTTCTCGTAGATATACTAAGAAAGTGGATGCGCACAACCCTGTCTTATGATAACACGAGGTTGTATGTCATTAGACATCTTGTATGATAGCGGCAAAACACCCTTCCAAAGTTGGGTTCACCTCACCCTATTCTGTTCACCAAAATTAAATATCAAATGATGTATACAATACGACAAACTTATCTAAAATTTTCAACAAATTTATTTCCATACTATTTAGGGAGAACCTCAACAGCTATAGACCACCGTTCTATTCCATCATATCCCCGCCTCGACCCGTGAACACTCTTATTACCTGAAAGGAATTGTGAAGCAAAAAGGGTGAGCACAACTAGCCCAGTAAAGAATATCAGGACTAAAGATAATTTACATCATCAATAGCCTTCATCAGTAATAAATCAAAGATTTAGAACATATGGTAGATGATAAAACTTTTCAACCATAGTTGCGGTGAACGAGCGATCCATTAGAAGAATCAAATAGACCATCGTGTCTATTATCTTCTCCATGTTAAAAGTCCACCAATAATGTTTTATCCTCAGTAACATCAATCAACAATTCCACATCTACAATCATATGAATAACTTCGTAATCATAATTGTGATTCTAAATTCCTCTTCGCACCGGAATGAAGATAATTTTTATCACCTATCTTCACCTGAAACATCAAAAATCATGGTTATACCAAATCACAATTCCTGATCATAATCATACTAATAAATTCATCATAATCATGGTTGTGCTCAACATTTAAACTTGACTCTGGAGAAATTGGACTTTGACTTATCTGTTGAAACTCCGTTGGGTGAAACCTTCGTTACATCTACAGTTTATAAATCTTGCTTAATCCAAGTTGGCACCATCACATTACCTGTTGATCTTATCTCTTTAAAGATATTTGCTTTTGATGTGATTTTAGGAATTGATTGGTTAACCACTCATCATGCTAAAATTGATTATTTTCGTAAGGTTGTTAGTTTTCATATTCCTAACCAACATGTCATACGAATTCAAACAACTAAACCACTAAAATCAGTCACTGTCATATCAAGCCATAAAGGTATTCGTTTATTGAAAAATGGATGTCAAGCTTTCTTAGCCCATGTTATGGATTTGAATAAAGACAAGTCAGATTTGAATAATATTTCTGTGGTTAGAGAATTTCCTGATGTATTTCCTGAAGAACTTCTCGGTCTACCCCTAGAACGTGATGTTGAATTCTTTATTGACCTTGAACCGGGTACAAAACCCATTTCTAAAACCCCAAATCGAATGGCTCCTATTGAACTTTAGGAGTTAAAAGTCCAACTACAGGAGTTGTTAGACATCGGTTTCATTCGTCCTAGTACATCTCCTTGGGGTGCTTCTGTTTTAGTCGTAAAGAAGAAAGACGGGAGTATGCGACTTTGTATTGACTACCGAGAATTAAATCATGTCACCATCAAGGATTGGTATCCGCTACCTCGCATTGATGACCTATTTGACTAGTTACAAGGAGAAAAATTCTTTTCAAAGATCGATCTTAGTTCTGGATATCATCAGCTGAAGATTAAAACTGAGGATATTCCAAAGACTGCCTTCAGAACTCGGTACGGGCATTATGAATTCTTAGTCATGTCTTTTGGATTGACTAATGTTCCTTCTGCTTTCATGGATATGATGAACCGAGTATTCAAGGAATATTTGGATCAGTTCGTTGTTGTCTTTATTGATGACATCCTCATCTATTCCAAAAGCCGTGAAGATCATGAGCACCATTTGTAGCTGATACTTGAAAGGCTTCGTGAAAACAAGCTTTATGCCAAGCTGAAGAAATGCTAGTTCTGGCTTGAAGAAGTAGCATTCCTTGGGCACGTGGTGTCAAAACATGGAGTATCTGTTGACGGCGAAGATTGAAGCGATCTGAAAGTTAGAGCAACCAAAATCGGTGGCCAAAGTCGTAACTTCTCGGGCTTAGTTGGTTATTATCGAGAGATTCGTGGAAGGATTTTCTCGAATCGCTACTCTGCTAACTTCAGTTGACTCGAAAGATACAAAATTTGTATGGAAGCGAGGAATGCGAGAAGAGTTTCCAAGAGCTCGAGAGAGACTCATTTCGGCACTGTTACGCAATACCATCTGGTTCGGATGGATTTGTTATATCTGACGATGCTTGAGCAAAGGGTTAGGATGTGTTCTCATGCAACATGGGAAAGTCATAGCCTATGCCTCATGACAACTCAAAGAATATGAGAGGAATTATCCTACTCATGATCTAGAGTTAGCGTGAATCGTTCGCGTTGAAAATGCGGAGATACTACAGATGGGGAGAAAGTGGAGATCTATACAGAACATAAAAGCCTCAAATATTTCTTCACCCAAAAAGAACTCAACATGCAGCAACGACGTTGGCTTGAACTATTGAAAGCTTACGATCAAACTATTCAATATCATCTTGGAAAAGCGAACGTAGTAGCTGACGCATTGAGTAGGATATCATATACGAGTACGAGTGCGATATTGTAAATGCAAAGGCCAATTGTGTATGACTTGCAAAGGATGGAGGTAGAATTAAAGACTCCAGGGACCCACATGATAATGGCGAATATACGAGTATAACCGACTTTAATCGATAAAGTTAAAATTTGCTCAAGCTACTACGACTTTGGGGGCGTCGTATGAAGAAGAAAGTGCAAGAAGGAGCTATTCGAGCGAGAATCGATGAAGAAGGAATACTTCGATTCAACTCCAGACTTTGTGTTCCTAACGATTCTGACTTGAAGCATAGAATTATGATGGAGGCACACAACACACCGTTTGCAATCCATCATGGGAGTACCAAAATGTATCATGATATTCGACACATATTTTGGTGGAATAATATGAAGAGAGAGATCGCAGAGTTTATCTCTAGGTGTTTAACTTGTCAACGTGTAAAGGCAGAGCATCAAGTGCCAAAAGGTCCATTGCAACCACTTGAGATTCTGGAATGGAAATGGGAACACATTACTATGGATTTCGTTACAGGTCTTCCCAAAGTTTTTCAAGGCATTGATGCGATTTGGGTTATTGTTGATAGATTAACCAAGTCTGCCCATTTCTTGCCGATACGTGAGACTTATTCCCTTGAACGTCTTGCTCGCATGTACGTGAATGAGATTGTGAGATTGCATGGCATGCCAGTATCCATAGTTTCGGATCGTGACCCAAGATTCACTTCACGATTTTGGGTTAGCTTGCAGAAAGCTATGAGCATGGATTTACGATTCAGTTCAGCATACCATCCTCAAACGGACGAACAATTAGAGAGGACTATTCAAAACCTTGAAGATCTATTAAGACTTTGTGTCCTAGATTTTAAAGGAAGTTGGAATAAGTACTTGCCACTGGTGGAATTCTCCTACAACAACAGTTATCAAGCAAGTATCGGCATGGCTCCATTTGAGGCGTTGTATGGACGAAACTGTCATTCTCCAGTATTCTGGGACGAGGTGGGAGAAGCAACGTTGTTGGGACTAGAATTAGTACGCATGACTACAGAAAAGATCCAAATGATTCGACAACGTATTCAAACCTCACAAGATCGACAAAAAAGTTATGCTGATCTTCATCGAAAGGACGTGGAATTTAATATTGGGGATCATGTATTGTTACGTGTTGCTCCTTGGAAGGGAGTTACAAGATTTGGAAAGAGAGGAAAGCTCAATCCACGATTTGTTGGTCCATTTGAGATTTTTGACCGAATAGGAAATGTGGCCTATAGACTCACATTACCTCCAAGTATGTCTCGTGTTCATAAAGTTTTTCACATATCTATGCTTCATAAATATGTGAAAGACCTGAACCATATTATTGCTTTAGAACCAGACGAGATAGCCGAAGATTTAACGTACGAAGAAGTACCTGTTAAGATCTTGGATAAGAAAGAGCATGTCCTACGCACGAAGGTTATACCACAAGTTAAGGTTTTGTGGAGAAACCATGCTATTGAGGAAATGACCTGGGAGTTGGAATCGAAAATGAAAGCGAGGTACCCTCACCTTTTCGAAACACCAGGTACGTACATCAATTTCGAGGACAAAATTTCATAAGGAGGGGAGGTTGTAAGACCCCAACTTATTATAAATAAAATTGAATTTTCTCTATTTATTATCTTGAAATAATATGGAGTTAATTTGATATAATACTTTGGTTATGAGTGAAATGTGCAAATTTTGCAAAATAAGCAAGTGGTTATAAAATATTCATTATGTCGGGGAATATTCGTTTGGTCGTGATTCTTTTTGTCGGGGAATATTCGAACGACGGCGCAGCCATTTGTTGGCCCCATAACGGATAATGGTCGGATGAAGAAAACGACAAGTTTGAGTTTTTACAAATAACGTCATAGTTGTTACCGTTAACACTGTTGGAATACCCGGTGGTTAAAATACGATGTCTGGCGTGGATGCACGGTATTGATGAATTATTGATCCTTACGTGAAGGCACTACTCAATAATTATTACGATGAGTTCTTGTTTAATATTTTATTTTATTGATTCAATAATTCTTTGCGTTGATATTTTATATTATTGTTGTTTCAATAATTGTCAACTTTTGCAGATTTCCCATTATCGGATCAATAATTCATATTATTTGAATAATATTATTAGATAACATTATTGACAATGTCTAGAAAGTTCTGTCAAGGAGAGGTTTGGTCACCTAATTGCGCGCCAGTAAGGAGAAATTCTTATTGGAAAGCCCCCTCTTTCCTGGGAACGGCCTAGTTGTCATAAATGTGATTCTGTAATATTATTTGTGAATAATTAATTATTGATTCATATGATAAGGAAATATTTATTTTATGTGGATATAAATGTTGGATATGTTTATTATGGTTAAAAACGAAGGAGTTAATGTTGAGGTGTTTTATCAGTATTTTTGTCGGAATAAAGGTATTAAAAATTAAACCAGTATTTTTGAGATATATTGCGTGAGTTATAATTTTTAATCCGACCGTTGGATCGTTGTGATTTTTGGATATGTTATACATATATAAGTTGAGTATATGTCCACAAATTTTGAACCGTTAAAAATGAACGTATGATTTGTTATGAATTTTAAGAGGTGACTGGTTCAGAAATTGTTGAAGTATCCGAATTTAGCATTTTGGTGGAAAATTCTAGAATTGGTGGGCCCCACTTTTGGTTGGTGAGAAATGTGCTGGAATTTTTACTCAGATGTGGTGGGTGGGAATAGTAACAAGTAAATCCATTAGGTTGCAGGTCAATTCTGCTTCGGCGTGCTAACATTTTCCTATAAATAGAGGGCTGAGTTAGAATTGAAAATCACACCAGAAACATAAGATTTCTCTCTCTATATTATTGAGTGTATTTTGTGAGTATTTAGATACTTTGTGAGTTTCTATTTATCAGAGCAAGTTTCCTTCAGCCTTATACCGATATTCCAGTCAGAAGTACTATTCGTTTGAGGTAAGGGATGTTGTTTTCTTCTTAAATGATATTATTTTCTTCAATATCATTATGCCGAAATATTGGCCTTAACTTTTTATCAAATTTGGAACTTTTTGTGTCGGGGTTACTATTCACGTATACGGCACTATTCACGAATACGACACTATTTATCGAAAAATGAAATTTTCTTCTTTTTGTCCAAGATGTCTATTATGATTAGTATCTTTGATTGTATCCATGTTTTGATCTTTATTTTTTGAATTCTGCTTCAAAATTGGTTATTATGAAGTATTATTGATCTTGGATAAACTGTTATACGAATCCCTAATATTTGTCCTTCCGTCTTACTGGATTCATTTTCTTTAAAATATTTTTCATCATCCTCAGTCTTAAATGATGATATTACTGAATATCTTTGGCCTGTAGTGCAAAGATAAATGATTAACTGATGAATATCTTTGGCCCGTAATGCAAAGATGAACAAGTGTTGAGATGAACATGACCAACTGGTGATACAAATGAATATCTTTGGCCTGTAGTGCAAAGATGAATATTTGATTCAAGATTTATATTGATTGATGTTACAGGGATAAAATATTGATGATGAACTTTTAAATCTTAGAAGATAGTGGAACTCATTCTCTACTTGACTCTTTTAATGGATTGTTGTTTCCGCTGTAGTTGTTGATCTAAAACTTGTTGTCTATTATATTTTATCAGATTTTTCCCTATTGAAGACTAATGATAATTTGTTGTATATTATCTTAGTCATATTATTCTTTACTGGGCTAGTTGAGCTCACCCTTTTCCTTTTTGTTCCATTTTTCTTCTCAGGAGGTGAGAACATAGCAGGATCTAGTCGAGGTATGGAGTGATGGTTCTAGAAAGATGTTTTAGCAGTCCTCACTATTTCTGTAAAATAGTGTTTGAATAATTATAATGAGGACTTATTTGAGTGTGGATATTATCTAGAAGACAATATTTGTAATTAAACTCACAGTATGTGTTGTCGTATTTTGCACGACAATTGTATTATTGAAGTTGTAGTTTGCTTTCTGTACCATGTATTTGGCGACTCAGAATAGGTGTTGTATACCTATTTTGGGGGCATCACAGATATACATGTGGTCAGCGAGGAGTCCATGAACCGAGTTGAGACAGTACCTGTGCCTATAGCAGACAAACTGGTAGTGATTCTAGAAGAGTCAGAGCCCGAGGAATATTACTCGGAGGAGGACTATTCTGAGGAGACCATGGGAATAACATCATATTTGAATATGATGATTGATGTGGAGGATGATATGGAGGTGACATCGATTAATACGGTGATACCTGCCCTAGAGTCGACACCTACAGAGACTATGAAGGCAATGTACCTCTCAGTGCTTGACCGTAACGTGCAACTGTACAATATGGTGCAGCACCAGAAGGAAGAGATCACTGATCTCTATGGAGCGAAAGAGTCTGCAGAGTCAGACTATGAGATAGAGCATGATGAGAAAGTGCTCATGACTGACAAGGTTAGGGACTATAAGAACGAGGTCGTAGAACTTCATAAGAAACTGGTTGAAAAAGACCAGAAGATAACACGAATGTCATATATAAATGACAGTGCACACGAGGATTTCAAGCTTAAGATAGCTTGTTATTCTATTGAGTCGGGACATACTCGACATGTGACACCCCCAAAATAGTTGTACATCACCCATTCTGAGTTGTCAATACACGGTACAGAAACAACTACAACTTTATTATTACAACAGTAAAACTGTGAGTTTAAATACAGATATTGCCATCTAAACAATATCCACATACAAATAAATCCTCATCATAATTATTGATACATTATTTTACAAAATGGTGAGGACTACTAAACAACTCTCTAAAACCATCATTCCATACCCCGACTAGTACTTTCGCTACATTCTCGCCTCCACGAGAAGAAAAATGGAACAAAAAGGAAAAGGGTGAGCTCAACTAGCCCGATAAAGAATATTATGACTAAGATAATACTGAAACAAATTATCGTTAGTCTTCAACGAGGAAAAAAAAAATCTAATAGAATACAATAGACAACAAGTTTTAAATCAATACTCATGCGTGGAAAATATTAATTCATAGAAGAGTTACGTAGAGGATGAAATCTACTAATATCTATGAATTTAACGATCCATCATCAATATTTTATCCTGTAACATCAATCAATATATATACGGAATCATATATTCATCCTTGCACTATAGGCCAAGGACATTCACCGATTAGTCATGTTCATCTAAACACTGTTCATCTTTGCACTCTGAACCAAAAATATTCATCGAAAATCATTCATCTTTTCAATACGAAGGCCAAAGATATTCATCGAAATCATTCATCTTTGCACTACTGGCCAAAGATATTCCATAATATCATCATTTAAGGCGAGGGATGATGAAAATATTTTTAAAAAAGCGAATCCGATGAATCAAAATGACAAGGATTAAGGATTAAGGATTAGTACTTTGGTTTATCTACGTCCAAAAATACCTCAAAAATAATCATAGTAGTGTAAAATTCAAGAATGATCAAAACATGGATACAATCAAAGCTAGTATCCACAATAGATATTTTTAGACGAAAAGGAAAATTTTCATTTTTCGATGAATAATCTCGTATTAAGTGAATAGTACCATATACGTGAATAATGCCGTATATCGTGAATAGTAACTCAGAACACCAAAACTTCCAAATTTGATAAAAACTTGATTAATATTTGACATAAGGATATTGAAGAAATAATATCATTACGAAAAAAAATAATATCCACACCTCGGAAGGCAAGACTTCTAAGCTGGAATCTTTGGATATAGGCTATAACGAACTTTCACCGTTTAGCAATACTCAAAGTATACTCAAAATACTCACAAGAATACGCTTCGATAATATAGAGAGAAAACTTGATTTAAATGTGATTTTCAATTCTAACCTAAGCACCTATTTATAGGAAAATGCTTAGAACACCAAAAGCGAAAATTTATTAAAATATTAATATATATATATATATAATCTTCACGCACACCTTGGACAATCTGATCTCAGCTCTTTTTCCATGCTAGTGGGCACACCTACCTTATTAAAAACGTTTTATTATTTAAAATAATTTAAACTTTCAAAAATCAATTATTTGAACTTGAACTTCAATAATTCACAATAAATAGCCCTTTTGTCAGAAAATTCAAATCTCGCGAGTTTTTATAGGAAATTCAATTCTCTACAACTTTGAAGAAGAAAGTTTTTCCAAATTCCAAGCAGATATTGACCGAAATCCACAAACGAGCAATTTTAGAAATTTAGAATCAAATTTCGATCGATAAATGGGGTCCATGACATGTTTAACATGTTTTAAATATTTATTGCAACAAAAATACTCTTCCTCCTCGTATACTCATATATTCCACATTAGATTGTAAAAATATCACCATTATTATATTATTAAAATATAATAATATATATATTTAAATGAATTATTTTATCGAGAAAAAGATAAAATTTTAATTTTCAACAATTGTCACATTAAAATTTTCTCCATCTATATCCACATAAAATTAATATTTTCCTCATCATATGAATCAATAATTAATTATTCATAAATAATATTACGAATAACAATATTAATGACGACGGCGGTTCGAGGAAGGGGGCTTTCGATAAAATTTCTCCTTCTTGGCCATGATTAGGTGACCAAACCTCTCCTTAGAGCGAAACTTTCTAGACATTGCCAATAATGTTATCTAATAATATTATTCGGATAATATGAATTATTGCTTCGATAATGAAAAATCTTGTGTAATGACAATTATTGAAACAACGACAATATAAAATATCAACATAACAATTATTGAACCAATAAAATCTTGAGCGATAATTCTTTGTAACCATTATTGAGTAGTGCCTTCTTACGTAAAGTCGATAATTGGTGCAATCTGGTGTCTTTCTTGTGTGCAACAACGTATTCTTCGTGTTTTAACCACCGGGTTTTCAACGATTATAGCGATAACAACTACGCCGTTATTTTTAAACAACTTATATTTGTTGTTTTCTTCCTCCAATCGCTTTCCGTTATGGGTCCCACACATGGTCATTTAGCATGGTCGTCGTCGAATATTCCCCAAACGATCTGAATATTCCACGACCAAACGAATATTCCCAAACAACAATGAATATTTTATAACCACTTGCTTATTTTGAAATATTTACGTATTTTACCCATAACTATCCACATTAATCACATCAACCCTTAATATTTCAAAATAATAATTAGAGGAAATTAAATTTCATTTATTAATTATTTGAGGTCTTACAACCTCCCTCCTTATGAAATTTAAGTCCTCGAAATTGACATACGTACCTGGTGTTTCAAAAAGGTGAGGATACCTCTCTTTCATTTCCGTTTCCAATTCTCAGGTCATTTCTTCTATAGCATGGTTCCTCCACAAGAATTTAACTTGTGGTATGACCTTCGTCGTAGGACATGCTCCTTCCTATCCAAGATCTTGTGGTACCTCCTTATCGTTAAGTCTTGGCTATCTCGTCCGGTTCTAACTCAATAACGTGGTTGGGTCTTTCACATATTTTCTGAAGTACGGATATGTGAAACACATTATGAACACGAGACATACTTGGAGGTAACGCGAGTCTATAGGTTACATTTCCTACTCGGTCAAAATTTGAAATGGACGATAAATAAATGGATTGAGCTTTCCTTTTTCCCCAATCTTGTAACTTCCTTCCATGAGGCAACTTCATGACAATACATGCTCCCCTATACTAAATTCCACGTCCTTTCTATGAAGATCCACATAACTCTTTTGTCGATCTTGTGCTTGTTTGTATCGTTATCGAATCATTTGGATCTTTTCGGTGAGTCATACGTCTTAACTTTCGGGTCCCAACAATGTTGCTTCACCCACCTCATCCCAACATATATGGAGAGCGACACTTTCGTCCATATAATGCTTCATATGGAGCCACACCTATACTTGCACGATAAGCTGTTGTTGTAGGAGAATTCCACCAATGGTAAATACTTATCCCAAGCGCCCTTGAAGTCTAGGACACAAAGTCTTAATAAATCTTCAAGAGTTTGAATAGTCCTCTCGATTGTCCGTCCAGTTTGAGGATGGTATGCGAAGCCCAGATAAATAAATCCGTACCCATAGCTTTTTGCAAGCTAACCTAAAATCTTGAAGTGAATCTTGGGTCACGATCCGAAACTATAGATCTTGGCATGCCATGCAACCTCACAATCTCATTTACATACATACTAGCAAGGCGTTCAAGAGAATAAGTCTCCGTGTCGGCAAAAATGTGCGGACTTGGTTAATCTATCAACAATAACCCAAATAGAATTTATGCCTTGAGAAACCGTGGGAAGACCCGTAATAAGAAATCCATGGTAATGTGTTCCCACTTCCATTTCGGAATCTCAAGTGGTTGCAATGGTCCCTTAGGCACTTGATGGTCCGCCTTTACCGTTGACAAGTTAAACATGTTGAGATAAACTTTGCAATCTCTCTCTTCATATTGTTCCACCAAAATGTATGTCAAAGATCACGATACATTTTAGTACTTCGAGGATGGATTGCAAAT